>JAECUM010043681.1:0-24546 GCA_016617855.1 Megalonaias nervosa
TAACTGGTAATATCAGATCGACAGAGTGGTCTTTCATAACTGAAAGTTCGACATTTAAAATCCTACACTTTACTTTACACCTCTTAGGCTAATGAATGATTTCATATTGATTACATTTTGCCTTTACTAGTGTTGTATTTAGACCGTTTCATATAAAACGATACTTTCCGAAAATTCCAAGTCTGAGTTATGAAATTAATGTGTTGGAACTAAGGAAATGATTACATTATTCAAGTATTGCAGCAAATGAAGCCGATTGCAATTCTAGATTATTTTTTTTAAAAATTGAACATAAGTTGCCAGGATTTTACATTTTCCCCTACATCACCACCTGACCATATGTATGCAGTATTACCTTAAAATTATTTTCCGTCCTGATATCTACTTATGTTCCTTTATTTAGACGCAACACACAAGCAGACAAATACACTCACAAATATTTTCCAAAAAGATGCACTAATTTACAAACCCCAAGGTGTTTTACATTACCTGTTTGTTTCTTTGATGTGAACCTAAAGAAAAATGAAGAAATCGAGCCAAAAGTTGACAAAAGGGTCCACTTTTTATTAAACTCATCACTTCTGTTATTCACTTTGGCGATATGTTTTTTCCATCCTTTTGTATGATAAAACAATTTTTATAATGGGTGATATCGGGATTTTTGATGCACAATGTGATCTGTATATAACATAGTTTGCAAGCATAATTAGAAAGTTGATAAGATCATCAAGTATTTTATTTCCTATAAAGACATTTTTTTCGTGCAATTTTAAAATTTGGGTCGTAAGTTTGGATCCATTTCACAAATAATCTCCAAAAATGTTTAGTAACTGAACAGTCATAGAATAAGTGCCCAGTTTGTTCTGTTCCCTTCTTCCAGAAGGTGCATTTATCATTATCACTTAAATTAATCTTTTTCAAAAATTGGTTTGTGGCAGTATTTCTATGAAGAAATATAAAATTAAAGCTCATCAGTAGTTCATTCATTTGCATCAACTACACACCCTAGCTTCCTGGACCAAGTTTCATATTTACCGTTTGGCTTTTGTATCTCGATCCTTATTAGATTGTTTATAAATAAATTTATTCTTTGCTCTTACCTTAAGGAGCGAAGGTTTGTCGAGTATTATATGGAAAGTATTCCACTTTTAAGAAAACTTTTAATTTTCTTTTTCCACTTCACATATCTTTTGAGATAAGAGCAAAGTACTGTACAAAATTATTAGTTTGTGTTGTTTTGCTTTTATTTCATCAAAAATACCGCTCCGGTGGCCTAGTGGTTAGAGCGTCCGCTTCGGATGCGGGAGGTCGTGGGTTCGATCCTCGGCCGAGTCATACCAAAGACTTACAAAAATGGTATTAACAGCTGCCTCGCTTGGCGCTCAGCATTTCGAGGTTGGGACTGGTCGGCCTGGTGTCAGGATAATGTGACTGGGTGGGACATCATGCTACATGTCTGCGGCATGATGCCCCAGTGCTAGACATCACTATAAACTGTCACACTACAGATATCGTAGCGATATGACTGAAAAATTGTTAAAGCCACACACACACACACACACTCACACACACACACACACATACACACGCACATTTCATCAAAACTTAATAAAGATCTTTCTGCGGCATAAAGGTCTTTCATAAGTACAACACCGTTTGTTCTCCACCTTGTTTATGATTTCAAACTGTTGATAGTTACTGAATTAAGAATATCTTGAGAAAAGTATTCTTGAACTGTCGATTTTTCCGTTGAGATAAATCATAAATAACACCAAGCCTAAAGATATTTTGAAGTGTTTTAAAGATTTCTTTTGACTAGAAATTAAAGAGTTTGTTTCGTATTTTGATCATTTTAGTAGTATATGGGGATACTATAGCCCCACATGTTAAATTGGGGGGGGGGGTGTACCGTAGCCCCAAAATTTATAGCCCCACGTAGACTTTTATGTTAAATTTGGTCGTTTGTACTATACCTCAAGATTGGGACTGTATAGCGCTAAGAGGAATGGAACATGTGGCATGATGTCACGGTATTGGAGATTTGTAACAATGTAGCAAGTGGCTGACCTGAATACGCGCAGCTACTCTAGGTAGAGACAAATGCAGTAGAGACAGAGACAGACATATACTAATACAAGCCCGAGATTTATATATAAAGCATTACCTAGACCTGAAATTATGTTGGCGGTGTTCATAAATTTGCATAATTATAATGATGCTATAAATAGCTATAATCAAGGAAAAGACTAACGCCAAAATGGATGTGACTAAAAGTAACACTAAAATTACGAAATTGTCCTAGAATTCAACGGAGACTAAACATAACCCGGAACATTAGATTCCATAGGTTCAGTCTAAAAGTAGTACTAAAATTACGACATTGTCCCGGACTACAGTGGAGACTGAGAAAATCTGGAACATTAATATTCAAATGACTGTGACTAAAAGTAACGCTAAAATTACGAAATTGTCCCAGGATTTAACGGAGACTGGACATATCCCAGAAGATTAAATTATATTTGTTTAGCCTAAAAGTAGTACTAAGATTACCAAAATGTCCCAAACTCTAGTGGAGAATAAGAAAAACTCCGGAAGATTGTATTCAGATTGCCGTGGCGTAAAATATTGCACTAAATTTCCGAAAAATTTAGCGGACTTGAATGGAAACTGATAACTAGCCAGATGTTTTGGTTGTCAGAAATGGCAAAGACAAAGTGTAGCACTAAATTCTGAAATTGCACCGGACTTTAGCGGAGACTGAAAATAATCCATAGATAAATTTTTAAAATGTTACCAAAACTTAAAGTAGTACTGAAATTATTTAAACTCATACCGACTTTCGCGGAAACTGAAAAATTGTAAATAAAAAATTAAAATAAGCGATACTATAGCGTCAATGGGAATTAGCATTACGGGACCCTACTTTTTCTACTATAGCGTCAAGATTTATAGCGTCAATGGGAATTAGCATTACGGGACCCTACTTTGTACTATAGCGTCAAGATTTATAGCGTCAAATGGCACACCCTGGGACACTATAGCATCAATGGGAATTTTGTATGGGAACAATAGGAATGGAACAGGTAGGGTGACGTCACGGTACTGGACATTTGCAACAGAGAATAATGTTTTTGTGAGTTAAACATAAATTATACAACAACTAAAAAAAATTTTAGGCAAGAAAGAGTAAATCTTTTTGAGGCAATGGATTGACCCATTACACATAAATTATACAACAACTAAAAAATTTTTAGGCAAGAGAGAGTAGACATCTTTTTGAGACATATGAGTGGCCCTGAATGGGGTCGTTTAGTTTTCTTCTACTTTCCTCCCTTCTTCTTCTCCACCAGCACCTCATCTTCTACAGTACATTTTTATTCTTTTTCTCATCCTTTCATCTATTTATAGCTACAACCTGTGGAAAACCCATGTCTATATTTATAGTCTCAAACTTTTCAGCTTCAATGACGTCACTTTACTCAACACTAGGGGAATAATGGCAACAGCCGAACACGAACGCGAATCACATTTTTCATTTAGACCTAGTATCTATTTATAGCTACAATCTGTGGAAAACCCAATTCTATATTTATAGTCTCAAACTTTCCAGCTTCAATGACGTCACTTTACTCAACACTAGGGGAATAATGGCAACAGCCGAACACGAACCACATTTTTCATTTAGACCTAGTATCTATTTATAGCTACAACCTGTGGAAAACCCAAATCTATATATCTACTATCCACACAAACGTACGTGAATGCATTCAAGCACACACATGCACACACACACACACACACACACACACACACACACACACACACACACACACACACACACACACACACACACACATCAGTAAAGGAGTGAGTTGTTAGTACTCATTTTGCCTCAATTAATGAAAACTCAAAATCCCTTTTTTAACCCATGATGTACGGGTGTGAGTGCGTGAGTGTAGGCCCTTTATCGTTCTAAAAAATCAAAGCTAGAAAACACTTGCTTTCTTTTCTGTCTGGTCTATTCTGTTACAAATTTTACGATCCAATGTCACAACACAACACAACTTTAAAACGTTCATTTACTTCTTCTGTCTTTTTTGTTCACTCTCTGTTTTCTGATTTTCTTCACTGTCACAGTTTTTTTCTCTTCCTCTTCTTCCTCACCTTTTTCTCACCTTCTTTTCTTCTCTTTCTTTTCTCTCTGGACATGCCGGTGTTCTTCTTTTGCCGAGGGCACCTCTTCTTCTTCGTCATGCTCCTGTTGTTTCTTAGGGCAGTCTGAAGACCAATGTCCTTTCTCTTGACATTGATAACAGGTATCCTGACTTTTTTTTCTCTTTTGACACTGGTCTTGCTTTTTTGACGGTCTGGACATTCAAAGGGAGTTTTATAGGGACAAACAAAGACCAACAAATACACATACAAACTCCTAACGTTATGCATTAGCTTAGAATGTAAGAGAAGAAGATGCAATTTCACAAAGTAGTCTATCCTTTACACCACAAAAATATTATCCATCGACCACTATGCTATCCAACATATCATACTCACTATCCAAAATGTCTTGTGCTCGCTTAGAATGTAAGAGAAGGAGATGAAAGCTCACAAAATATCTATCCCAAACACCCCCAAATTACTATCCATTACACCCACTATACCATCCATTATATCATTCTCACTATCCAAACGCACTGTGTTAGCTTAAAATGTAAGAGAAGGAGATAAAATCTCACAAAATAGGCTATCTCTTACACTACCAAAAATACTATGTGGAAAAACGATAGTATCTATTTATAGTCACCACTGGTAGGAAATTCCTTTTTTGGGAAAACCTAGTATTTATTTTTAGCTACAACTTGTGGTAAATTCCTAAGGAAAACCCCACTATCTATTTATAATCTCATCTTGTAGGAAAGTCCTATGAACTAACCTAGTATCTATTTATAGCTACAATCTGTGGAAAACCTAAGTCTATATTTGTAGTCTCAAACTATCCAGCTTCAATGACGCCACTTTACTCAACACTAGGGGAATAATGGCAACAGCCGAACACGAACGCAAATCACATTTTTCATTTAGATTTTCCATGCGCCAAATTTTATAGCGCATGCGCATGGCGTTACAAATATAACGTCATTCGTGTTCATATTTGTGCTTCCCGTCAACATCATTGTCATTCATCAAAGTGTAACAACCACATTACTATAAATAGCACCAGCTTTAATATAGTTATTAAACCTAACTGCTCTCAACACATCAGCCGTCAGCCATCAGCCGTAATAAAATCAGTAACTACAATTTTATCAGCCACTGTTTTATACAGCTAATGGCTCCTGGCTTCTACCATATTACTTATATACATCTAACGTATATACATGTAGGCCATATATACATACCTACCCTTACAAACAAATGCCATGTGTTCGCTTAGAATGTAAGAGAAGGAGATGAAAGCTCACAAAATATCTATCCCTTACGCCACAAAAATACTATCAGTTACACCCACTATACCATCCATTATATCATACTCACTATTCAAACACCCAATGTTATCTTAAAATTTAAGAGAAGGAGATAAAATCTCACAAAATAGACTATTTCTTACACTACCAAAAATTCGTGTTCGCTTCAGTCCTTCTCTCCATGTTAATGTCTAACAGCCATTTGGCATCACGTGGCATGTTTGTGTATATGTGTTTGGGGGTTGGGGACAACCTCCAAACACATATACACAAACAGCCACGTGAACTGGGGCTGTTTCTTCCATTAACATGTCGCTCAGTCCTTACACTTCTCTCGAATGACATTGATGTTGACGCTTTTAGATCTTCTTGTCGAACCGAACACGAACGCGAATCACATTTTTTTAATTTAGATTTTCCATGCGCCAAATTTTATAGCGCATGCGCATGACATCATAAATATGACGTCATTCGTGTTCGTGCTTCCCGTCAACATCAACGTCCTTCGTTCAAAGTGTTACACACTCATTACTATAAATAGCTTTAATACACTCATTAAACCTAACTGCTCTATATACACAAGCCATCAGCCAATCACCAGTACTAAAAACAGCAACTATAAAAATCGGCCACTGTTTCGTACAGAGGGCAGACAAACACACAAACACACACTTTTTTTGTTAAGGGATAAGCTTTTTGTTAAGGGAAAGAAACAAACACACAGTCGTTCTATGCTGTTTGTACTTTATGCATTTTTGTATCAGCCATCAGTGGCTGATTTTGTTTTGTTTTTCTTTTTATTATATTATGTGTGTTGACACCACTTAGCCCCGTCCCAGCATATATAGCTGGTTAGGACTTAGTAGTGACACCCTGGTTTTCCAAAAGATGTGTTTTGGTGTGGGTTTCCCTGTACACCCAGATAGATTTTATGTGTATATGTTTAAACTAAAATTTCAAGAAATTTTGCAGGGTTACTCTTGGTTTTGTTCATCAAATTTTGAGTTTTATTATCCCATTACACAAGTTGGGTTGTACTCCCTTCTCTTTGCACGTGCTTGCAATGAGTCTGGTTTCTAACCTTGGCGCCTTTTCTAGAAGGGGATTGAAATATTGTTGTGCACGGACGTGATTTAAAACATGTCTGAATACTAGGGTTTTGGAAAATGAGTATTCTTTAAATGATTGTTATTATCAAGTGATGTATATTGTTTGGCGCCTTATCCAGAAAGGGATTGAAATATTGGTAGGCGCGGACGTGATTGAAAACATGCCCGTGTATTTGTGATTTTAAATCGAGTTAAACTGAAGTTATTGCTTTTCCGTAGATTATAAACATGGTCATAATTTGGTTGCTAGATTAGAGAGGAGTTCGTTTTTGTGTTCTCATTACCATGTTCCAGATGGATGGATTATTCGTTTTTCAAATTGGTACACATGAAAACGTTGTTAAAAGGTTCAAGCCAATAATAAAGGTCATTTAAAGTTTGGGTCAATTAATTTTGGAGCGTGTGCTTTTGCATCTGTTCATTATGGTGTTTTGGTTTAGGAAGAACATATGCCATAGCATGTGTCCAAAAGGGTAAAATACAAGTCACACACACAAGGTTTGTTAATTTTATTTAGAAAAAGATAAGGAAAAGAAGTGTATAAAGAGTTTTGCATTGGGAGGGATAGTTGGTAATGGTCGTGCCAGCATTCTAGCAAATTTATTCTGCAAAGTTATTGAAATGATGATAGGCGCGGACGTGATTGAAAACATCTGTATTTATTGTATTTGGTTCTCGGTGTTTTTTAACTAGCTCATCCTTATGGATGGCTTTTCCGTTATTTTGGTGCTCTTTGGCTAGCTTTTTTATAAAAAGATTTTCCATTTTTTTGTGAAGGTGTTGTATTTTGACTAGCTCGTCACTTGGACGGCTTTTCCATCTGACACGTTGGCGCTTTTTCTTAAAAGGGATTGAAATGATAATCTGCGCGGACGTGATTGGAGACAGTGAAAAACAGGTGCTGTTTGGCTAGCATATCTTTTTGATAGCTTTTCCTGTTGTTTGTTAGGATGGTGTTTTTTGAGTAGCTCGTCATTTTGACGGCTTTTCCATCTAATTCAGAAGGGTTAATCTCCTTCTGTTATCCAGACATGTTTTCTCCGTTGTTCAATAGCATTTAAAATGTAGTTTATAGTTTCTTTATAGAGTGTAGGGTCATTTATCCCATTTGTAAAAAGTAACTGATTGTCCTCGTATATTCCTCATTTATTGGATATTTTAGTTTTTATTTCTTTTCTTTGTTCTTCTAATTTTTTGCATTGTAAAATAATATGTCTTTTTGTATCGAAGCTTTCTTTGCATATCAGGCATCTGGGTATTTCTTTTATTATTTTCCTTTGATGGGCTTTTTCACCCGTCCACCACGCATTGTGTAAGTATTCCAAAAGTTTAGATTGATTTTTTAAATTTGTTATTTTAGACCAGTTAAGCCAAATGTCGTCCCAATTTATGTGTGGTATAGTAGTTTCTATTTTATTTGGAGTTTTTTTCCGTTTCCTTTTTAACTGTTTGGTGTAGTTCTTTTTTGGTTTTTGATTTCCAAATTTCTGGTGTGTTTCTATAAGTTCTTATAGCTGTTGTAATCCTGTATACTTCTAGTGGTGGTGACAAAGTTTTCATAATGCTATTGTTTTTGTATATTTCTGGTTTACTGGGAATCAGGAAACCAAACCAATATAAATATAAACCTTGCCAGTAGTATTCTGGGTTTGGTTTCAAGTTTTGGATTCTATCTATATAATTTGTTATTTAAATTGCTCTCAAGTTAGGTACGTTTGTTCCTCCTTGTTTTTTATTTTTAACTTTCTGGAGTGTATATTTGGATAGTTTGCGTATTCCTAGGTTCCAAATGAATTTTATTATTTCCGAGTCTATTTTATTTAGATAGTAGTATTCAAAGTCTGAAATATCAAATTCATACCATATAGAGTTATATAGAAAAGTTTTAGCTATATGAATTTTTTCTAATAAGTTGAGTTGTCTAATGTTCCATATTTGCGTGTGTTTCTTTAATTTTTCTATAATTTGGTTAAAATTTAATGTTTTACTATTTTCTCCTATATATATATACCTAATACTTTCGCCTGTTTTCTAAAAGTTTCTGGTGGGAGACCAGGATGGTACTCCCTCCAGTTTCCTATTAAAATAATTTCCGTTTTACTTGGGTTAATTTTTGATCCTGATACTGATCCAAAGTGTTTATATTGGTCTAAAAAATGTTGATAGGATTGGTGTGTAGTTATGAAGTGTATGCAGTCGTCTGCATGTTGGAATGTTTTACATTCCTCTTTCATATTAGGTATTTTTATTCTTATTATATTTCATCATTTTGTATTGTATTTCTTAATGCTTCTGTACCTAGAACGTATAGAAGCATTGATAGAGGGCAGCCCTGTCTCACTGATCTTTCGAAAAGGAAAGGTTTCGTTTTTGCTCCATTAACTTGTACTTTCGATTTTATGTTTGTATATAAAAATTTTACCCATTGTATAAAAATCTCTCCAAAGCCATATTTATTAAGTATGTGTAAAATATAGTTGTGTTCAATTTGGTCAAACGCCTTTTCTTGGTCAATAAGGATTAAAGCTCCATTTTTTTGTTGGGTGTTCATATATTCAAAAATAGTTTTAATAGAGGGTGTGTTGTTTTGTATGTTTCTACCTTTTTCACCACATGTTTGGTTAGGATTTATTAGTGTATTTAGTGTTTTTTTGAACACGATTTGCAAGAATTTTACTGAGGATTTTGTAATCAATATTAAGTAAAGATATGCATGTATGTAAGTAAGTTAATTTATTTTAGTAAAATTAAAGTAAAAAATATGATTCTACAATACGGCATTTGTATTTTATTATGTTAATATAATGTAATTTGTATATGCCGAATGTAGAATGTAGAATGATACAAAAGTATTTGGATTTTGTAATGTTTATTTATAATTTGCCGGAAGGTTCCTAGTTGTTAAAGTTATAGATAGAAAATTCCGGAAGACAATTGTGTTTATCACAATTGGATATATTTAAAAAGATATTTTATATAATTTAAGTATTAAAGTTTATTGGTGTGGTCCCTCACAGAATTGACATCATCTGAGGGACCCCCTAGATCTAAAGTTCAATGATTTTTATGTGTCTTTGTTTTTATCAAAGTGTATGTGCTTGTGTATTATTTTTCGAAATTTTGATTTTATAATTTTGATGTAGGGTATATACACCATTCAATTTTTTTTTTCAAGTTTATTAATTAATTTATAGTTCTTTTTCATATTAATAATTTTTTCCCTTTTATTAGAGGAGAGGTAGAAATTTTAGTTTTGAACTAGTATAAATACAATAGCATAAGCTGCTCGGTAAGTAAGTTCCTTAGGCTCATGGCGCACGTGCACAACCTGTGCTCTCAAACGTGAGCAATGTGTGCACGTGCTGCACAAATTCCTCATTCACAATTTTGTTACTTCAAATAATTCACTTATATATTTACTTCACAGAGTTATATTTTAAATTATTGTTAATTTGTGCAAACTTTAATGAAAATCTATTCAAGGTCTTAATACTTTTTTAACAGCTTTAGAAAGTATAGCATAAACAGAGTAAGCAGTCTGAAGGTATAGAAGTTGTCCGTTTGTCAAATAAAAACACACAAGTTTTTTAATTCTATCTCAAGTCTTAAAGTTATCATAATTTCTTGAAAGTTTCTGAAGATAAATTGTTAATTCAGAGTTCAATTTAAAGTTAATTTAATTCTATTTCTGAAAATTTATACAAGGTATTAATACTTTTTTTTTACAGCTTTAGAAAGCATAGCATAAGCAGAGTGAGCAGTCTGAAGGTATAGAAGTTGTCCGTTTGTCAATAAAAACTCACAAGTTTTTAATTCTATCTCAAGTCTTAAAGTTATCATAATTTCTTGAAAGTTTCTGAAAATAATGTTCCTTTACATAGTTCATTCTCGAGAATTCTTGAAAGTTTCTGAAGATAACGTTCCTTACCGAAGATAATTTCTGAATATAATATTCCTTTGTGTAACTAATCTATTTGTAGATACATTGTTCATTACCATATTCGGTCCTTTTGCTTTATCCATGGTTTTTCACAGTTCATTACCGAAGGTACAAGTCCATTTTTTTGAGTGCCTATTCCATAGACGTTTCCAGTTCATTGTTCATTGTTCATATTGTTCTTGATATGGCTCCGTCCTTTCTTCCCGGTCCGTGGCCTCCCTCACATCTCTAGGATCTCAGGAAGCCACTTCACAGGAAGGAGTATCAAAGTCATTGGTTCTAGGTAGTTCATTTGTTCTTGGTATGGCTCCGTCCTTTCTTCCCGGCTCGTGGCTTTTCTAAAGTTCCTCGCCACTTCCCAGGAAGGAGTATCAAAACCATAAGTTCCATGTTGATTCTTTCCCTTCCATTGGCAAAACAGTCCAATGTATTGAAGGGGCCTCCCGTTCGACAAAGTCATCCCGAAATACCCCCCCCCCCCCCATGGCAATTTAGGTTAGATTTATTTAGGAATGACTTGACTTGTCAAACAGGAGTTTAAGAATTAAGGGGAGATAATAGAGTATTGATTTTATTATAGAGTAATTCGTTTTATTGGTTTATAAAGAGTAATGTTATTATAAATTTTTTAATAGGAGATAAGTAGTGCTAAGTAAAGGGAGATAATTTTTTTAATTTAATGCAATGTTAATTTTTTAATGTATTTTTGTATGTGAGTATGTTAATGTATTTGAGTGATAAATTAAAGTAGAAAATTATGATTCGTGTTCGTGATTTGTATTTTATGACATAGTTTATAGTGATTATAAAACACAAACAGGGATGAGGGAAAAGTATTTAGATTTTGTAATGTTTATTTATAATTAGCCGGAAAGTTACGATGAGTTACGTTAAGTGACGAAGAGGAAAGGCCGGAAGACAATTGTGTTTATCACAATTGGAAATAAAGAAAAAGGAAAAGAAAAAATGTATATGTTATGTATTGAGGGGAGATAATCAGTTTTAAATAACTATAAGCATTGATATATTTTACATAATTTTAATTTTAATTTATCATATTAAATATAAGTAAAGGGAAATAATTATTTTAAATTAATCTATGCATTTGGTCGCTCGATTCAGCTAAAGCTAGGAGTCTCTAATTGATTTATGGAATGATATTTAAATGATTATTTTTAGAAAGTATTAAAGGGAGATAATTAATGTTAAGAAGGGGAGATAATGTAGTATTGATTTTATATGAAAGTAATGTTGTTGGGGTTTTTTTGTGTGTAAGTAAGTTAATTTGTTTAAGTGGTAAAATTAAAGTAGAAAATATATGATTCTACAATTCGGCATTTATATTTTATTATGTTAATATAATGTAATTTGTATATGCCGAATGTAGAATGTATAATGAGACAAAAGTATTTAGATTTTTGGGGTGTTTGAAATTCGGTTGGAAGTGTAGTATGAGTTAAGTTAAAAAGAGGAAAGGATTGAAGACAATTGTGTTTATCACAACTGGAAAAAAAGAAAAAGGAAAAGAAAAAGTGTTAAAGTGTTAGTTTTTAAAGGGAGAGTAGTAGTGATAAATATTGGGAGATAATGAAGTATTGATTATATTTTAAGTAATATATGTTTTAATTATTTTATTATAGTGAGTTTATATAGAGGCAAATAACCATTTTGAATTTATCAATGTATTTGGTCCCTCGTTTCAACTAAAGCTCGGAGTCTCTAATTGATATATGCAATGATATTCAAATGGTTATTTTTAGAAAGTATTAAAGGGAGATAAGTAATGTTAAAAGGAGAGATAATAGAGTATTGATTTTAGTATAGAGTATTTTTGTATGTAAGTAAGTTAATTTATTTTAGTGATAAATTAAGATTCGCGTTCGTGATTTGTATTTTATGATATAGTATATAATTTATGGGGGATGACGAATCACGAACGAGAAAATGTATTTAGATTTTGGGTACCAGTTGCTGTGTAACAGCAAAAGAAATGTTGTGAATATAGTTACACGCGGAGGTACGAAACAGCAGCGATGAATTATTTATATGAAAAACGAATGTTGTACGTTCGTGATTGCATTTTAAAGTGGAGCTGCTGGTTTTAGTACCGTGGCGTGTAAGTTAAAGTATATTTGGGTATATTTTGTCTTTTAGTTGGGGAAAGTAATATATGGGTGAGACTAATGTATTTTTTGTGTAGTATTTTTAGTATTGAGTATTATTATTATTATTATAGTGTGTAGAACACGAATTGACGAATGAGAAAAAGTATTTAGATTTTGGGTGTTGGTTAAAATGACCGGAAGGTTCCGAGGACTTACGTTAAGTAACGAAGAGGAAGGACCGGAAGACAGTTGTGTTCATCACAATTAGAAAGAAAAAAAAATATAAGTTAAGTAATGAGTGTAATAAGTTATAGGATGATGATAGAGTAATCCGAAGGATTATTTTATAAGTAGTTGTATATGTGTATGGTTAATTTTTGTGGTTAGATCAATGTAGTATGTTTAATGATGTAATATTGAACGTATTTGTTTTATATAAAGTATGTTAGTTATTAGTAGGGTATTAGGAGTTAAGGAATTAAATTGATGTATAACACGAATTGTTCGTGATTCTATGTATTTAAGTAATTTGGTATAAGCCATCAGCCTACGAAACAGTGGCTGATTTTTTATAGTTGCTGTTTTTAGTACTGCTGATTGGCTGATGGCTTGTGTATAGAGAGCAGTTAGGTTTAATGAGTGTATTAAAGCGGGTGCTATTTATAGTAATGAGTGTGTAACACTTTGAACGAAGCACATTGATGTTGACGGGAAGCACAAAAACGAATGACGTCATATTTGTGACGTCATGTGCATGCGCTATACAATTTGGCGCATGGAAAATCTAAATGAAAAAATGTGATTCGCGTTCGTGTTCGGTTCGACAAGAAGATCTAAAAGCGTCAACATCAATGTCATTCGTGGGAAGTGTAAGGACTGAACGACATGTTAATGGAAGAAACAGCCCCAGTTCACGTGGCTGTCCCCAACCCTCAAACGCATATACACAAACATGCCACGTGATGCCAAATGGCTGTTAGACATTAACATGGAGCGAAGGACTGAAGCCAACACGAATTTTTGGTAGTGTAAGATATAGTCTATTGTGTGAGATTTTATCTCCTTCTCTTAAATTTTAAGATAACATTGGGTGTTTGAATAGTGAGTATGACATAATGAAAGGCATAGTGGGTGTAATGGATAGTATTTTTGTGGCGTAAGGGATAGATATTTTGTGAGCTTTCATCTCCTTCTCTTACATTCTAAGCGAACACATGGCATTTGTTTGTAAGGGTAGGTATGTATATATGGCCTAGATGTATATAAGTTAGTTGTATATAAGTAATATGGTAGAAGCCAGCAGCCATTAGCTGTATAAAACAGTGGCTGATAAAATTGTAGTTACTGATTTTATTACGGCTGATGGCTGATGGCTGATGTGTTGAGAGCAGTTAGGTTTAATAACTGTATTAAAGCTGGTGTTATTTATAGTAATGTGGTTATTACACTTTGATGAATGACAATGATGTTGACGGGAAGCACGAACATGAACACGAATGACGTCATATTTGTGATGTCATGCGCATGCGCTATAAAATTTGGCGCATGGAAAATCTAAATGAAAAATGTGATCGCGTTCGTGTTCGGCTGTTGCCATTATTCCCCTAGTGTTGAGTAAAGTGACGTCATTGAAGCTGGAAAGTTTGAGACTATAAATATAGACTTGGGTTTTCCACAGATTGTAGCTATAAATAGATACTAGGTTAGTTCATAGGACATTCCTACAAGATGAAATTATAAATAGATAGTGGGGTTTTCCTTAGGAATTTACCACAAGTTGTAGCTAAAAATAAATACTAGGTTTCTCCAAAAAAGGAATTTCCTACCAGTGGTGACTATAAATAGATACTAGCGTTTTTACACATAGTATTTTTGGTAGTGTAAGAGATAGCCTATTTTGTGAGATTTTATCTCCTTCTCTTACATTTTAAGCTAACACAGGGCGTTTGGATAGTGAGAATGATATAATGGATGGTATAGTGGGTGTAATGGATAGTATTTTGGGGGTGTTTGGGATAGATATTTTGTGAGCTTTCATCTCCTTCTCTTACATTCTAAGCGAGCATAAGACATGTTGGATAGTGAGTATGATATGTTGGATAGCATAGTGGTGTGATGGATAATATTTTCGTGGTGTAAAGGATAGACTATTTTGTGGAATTTCATCTTCTTCTCTTACATTCTAAGCTAATGCATAACGTTAGGAGTTTGTGTGTGTGTGTGTGTGTGTGTGTGTGTGTGTGTGTGTGTGTGTTGGTCTTTGTTTGTCCCTATAAAACTCCCTTTGAATGTCCAGACCGTGAAAAAAGCAAGGCCAGTGTCAAAAGAAAAATAAAGTCAGGATAACTGTTTTCATTTTCAAGAGAAAGGACATTGGTCTTCAGACTGCCCTAAGAAACAACAGGAGAATGAGGAAGAAGAAGAGGCGACCTCGGCAAAAGAAGAACACCGGCATGTCCAGAGAGAGAAGAAAGAGAAGAAAAGAAGGTGAGAGAAAGGTGAGGAAGAAGAGGAGGAGAAAAAACTGTGACAGTGAAGAAATTCAGAAAACAGAGAGAGTGAAGAAAAAAAAAAGACAGAAGTATATGAACGTTTTAAAGTTGTGTTGTGTTGTGACATTGGATTGTAAAATTTGTAACAGAATAGACCAGACAGAAAAAAACGTAAGTGTTTCCTAGTTTTGATTTTTAGAACGATAAAGGCCTACATTCACGTACTCACACACGTACATCATGGGTTAAAAAAGGGATTTTGAGTTTTCATTAACTGAGGCAAAATGAATACTAAACACTCACTCCTTTACTGATGTGTGTGTGTGTGTGTGTGTGTGTGTGTGTGTGTGTGTGTGTGTGTGCTTGATGCATTCACGTACGTTTGTGTGGATAGTAGATATGGTCTTTTGTGTGTGTGTGTGTGTGTGTGTGTGTGTGTGTGTTTGTGTGTGTGCTTGATGCATTCACGTACGTTTGTGTGGATAGTAGATATGGTCTGTGCTTTTCTTCTCTTCCCGTCTGTGTGGATAGTAGGTATGTGTATGTTTTATGCATTCGCTTCCGTTGGTGTGGATAGTATAGTGTGTTTTATGCATTCACATTCGTTGGTGTGGATAGCAGATATGGGTATGTTTTACATTCGTTGGTGTGGATAGCGGATATGGGTATGCTTTATGCATTCGCATTCGTTGGTGTGGATAGTATATGTGTATGTTTTATGCGTGAATCAGAAATAAAAAAATATAAATATTATAATCTTGAATCAGAATCAAAATAAAACTAAAGATAGTTCTGAATCAGAATAAAAATAAAAGCTAAATATTATAATCTTGAATCAGAATAAAAATAAAAATAAAAATATTTCTGAATCAGCATCAGAAATAAAAAAAATAAATATTACAATCTTGAATCAGAATAAAAATAAAAAATATTTGAATTCTGAATCAGAATAGAAATAAAAAAAAAAAAATATTTTTGAATCAGAATCAGAATAAAATTAAAAATATTTCTGAATCAGAATAAAAACAAAAATCAGAATCAGAAATAAGATATATTTCTGAATTAGAGTCAGAAATGAAAAATAATTCTAATCTTGAATCAAAATCAGAAATAAAAAATAATTATAATCTTGATTCAGAATCATAATAAAAAATAAATATTATACTCATTCGTTGGTGTGGATAGTCTATGTGTCTGTTTTATGCATTCGCATTCGTTGGTGTGAATAGTAAGTATGGTGTGTTTTATGCATTCGCGACCGTTGGTGTGGATAGTAGATATGGGTGTGTTTTATGCATTCGCAATCGTTGGTGTGGATAGGAGATATTGGGATTTTTTCTTTCTCCCTTTCTTTTGTGTGTGTATTGGTCTTTGTCCCTATAAAACTCCCTTTATCCATATCAAATTCATTTCACCTACCTACCTACCTACCTACAGTATCGCGTATTCAGGTCAGCCAGTTCAGTGACGTCACACAGTATCGAGTATTCAGGTCAGCCAGTTCAGTGACGTCACACAGTATCGAGTATTCAGGTCAGCCAGTTCAGTGACGTCACTGAAGCTAGAAATTTTGAGGCTATAAATATAGACTTGGGTTTTCCACAGGTTGTAGCTATAAATACATACAAGAGTTTTTAAACAGAAATTGACCAACAATTGTAGCTAAAAATAGACCCTACCTGTTCCATTCCTCTTGTCGCTATACAGGCCCAACATTTTTTGTCGCTAGACAGGCCCAATATTGTTGTCGCTAAACAGGCCCAATTTTCCCCATGTTAAATTCCCCTTGTCGCTATATTCGATATTAGGGTCCCGTAATGCTAATTCCCATTGACGCTATAGCATCGCTTCTTTTAAGTTTTTATTTACAATTTTGCAGTTTCCGCGAAGGTCGGTATGAGTTTAAATAATTTCAGTACTACTTTAAGTCTTGGTAACATTTTTAAAATTTATCTATGGATTATTTTCATTCTCTGATAAAGTCCGGTGCAATTTCAGAATTTAGTGCTACACTTTGACTTTGCCATTTCTGACAATCAAAACATCTGGCTAGTTATCAGTTTCCATTCAAGTCGGCTAAATTTTTCGGAAATTTAGTGCAATATTTTAAGTCACGGCAATCTGAATACAATCTTCCGGAGTTTTTCTCAGTCTCCACTAGAGTTTGGGACATTTTGGTAATCTTAGTACTACTTTTAGACTAAACAACTATAATTTAATCTTCTGGGATATGTTCAATCTCCGTTAAATTCTGGGACAATTTCGTAATTTTAGCGTTACTTTTAGTCACAGTCATTTGAATATTGATGTTCCAGAATTTCTCAGTCTCCACTGTAGTCCGGGACAATGTCGTAATTTTAGTACTACTTTTAGTCTGAACCTACGGAATCTAATGTTCCGGGTTATGTTTAGTCTCCGCTGAATTCTAGGGCAATTTCGTAATTTTAGCGTTACTTTTAGTCACATCCATTTTGGCGTTAGTCTTTTCCTTGTTTATAGCTATTTATAGCATCATTATAATTATGCAAATTTATGAACACCGCCAGCATAATTTCAGGTCTAGGTAATGCTTTATATAATAAATCTCGGGTTTGTAGTAGTATATGTCCGTCTCTGTCTCTATTGTATTTGTCTCTACCTAGAGTAGCTGCGCGTATTCAGGTCAGCCACTTGCTATATTGTAACCAGTCTCCAGTACCGTGACCTCACCCTACCTGTTCCATTCCTCTTGTCGCTATACAGGCCCAATCCCCATTCGCTCCATGTTAAATTTCCCATGTTAAATTCCCCTTGTCGCCAAAGTTCCCGGGGTGGGGGGTCTGTAATGTATTTCCCCATTGTTGCTAAACTACCCCACTATACTACTGACGCCTGCATGACAACTTGGATTAAGATTTAAGGGTTTTGATTTGTTGATAAAGATGCATGACATGATGAATGATGGACCATTTTTACGAAAGGCTTATTTAGTTCTGTTCAGTAACATAATACGCAGAGTAAAATATTTCAATAATTATATAGATGATGAGTATTACGCTGCGCAACAAACATTAAAAAAATTTTGAGAAAGAAAAATTGATGTACTAGCTGAATATCTTGAGCAGGATGATACAGATAATTTCAAAATGTTGCCATGGCCGTGTCATCAAGAATTAACTGATGAGGAAAAAAAGCTGTTGATAAATCAAAAACCAAATGATCTGCTATTTTGGATAAATGAAATTTTATCAGTTCGATGAGTAGAACAGCGTCTATATCGCTGATAAAAAAGACAAAAAACTTTACGCTCGAGTAGATGTTGATGGAGAGCCCCGTAGAATAGATGAATATGGTGGACCACTAGCTGATGAATCATCGTCATTTGCTGGTGCTTTTCATATTGTCTACAGACATATAAACGTTAAGCCAGTTGTTGATTTTGCTGTAAAATCAGCAGTTGATTTCATTGATAAACATATTAATACACCAGGAACAGCTAATGTCAGAAAAACTGAGCAAATAAAACACGATTTAAATTTTGATGTTGTTTACTCAGCAGGAGAAAGAGAAAAGTTAACTGTTCCAAAAACGTCGTATTTTCAACAGTATGGAATATTTTTGAACAAAAACCTTGATTTTAGACACATCTTGAATATTTATAATTTAACGAAAAATGTTGAAAAGGAAGATGGAAAAGTTATCCAAGAAGGGTTTAAATATGATTCTGATGTGTACGCCACATATTTTTATGCTTCCTCATTTTGTATTATTATCTTATTGATAAGAGGCCACTAGCAACAGCTGGGATAAAAAATATAATTGAAACGATTAAAAAATATAAAGACTGTCATAAAATAGAAAATGCAAGGTCATCTCTCGAGTCAAAAAATATCTGGAGCAAAATACCAGTGCTAAGAATAAGTGGTATCGATAAACTAAAAAACTGAGATGATCCATTGTTTGATGAGTTTAAGATTTTTCTCAATGATCCTGCAAACGCTGATTTTGTTAATGCTTTACAAAGAGAGGTAACAACTGTTGCTTATGATCCAAATGTTGTCGACTACTCAGGAAAATAGGAAAATATGGAACAGCTTATGTTGTTTAAGACAAGTCTTTCACAACAGGAACACCAATATTTTACGTTAGAGAGGCTATCAGTTTGATTGATGGTGTAGAACCACCCGAATTCATCAACGACATCACAAAGAAAGAAACAATAGAGCCTGATTTGGGTAAAGTTGTTCAGATAAAATGTACTGCTGATGAAAAAGAGCAGTTTAAGGATAAAAACTAAGCACTATCTGATAAGTACAAATCATATCTCAATCAACCTGAATACATTAATTTTGCAACAATTGAGAGAGAAGTTGCGCCAGAATTTGATCTTTGGCCCAGAGAACAGTAATGTTGTCGACAATGACTAATAATGAAAAAGGTTTTAGATTTCAATCACATATCAGGGCACATTCCAGCTGAGGACAAAAACAGGCTGATCGCCTGTTACACACACTATCACAAAAAAATGCTATTGTGCAAGAAAACCTTATGCATATTACGGCATAATGCTGAAGATAACTGATTATCTTCCAACAATAATAACAACAACTGGATGAGCAACAACTGGAGCATTGATTAACCCATTTTAGTTAATTTTGTCTGGTGTTGGTGTTGCATTGGACATGATAGCGATACAGATTAATCCAACGATCAGATAAAAAAAAATCGTCGTGTACAGTAGTTTTTATTGTT
The DNA here is from genome assembly GCA_016617855.1 of Megalonaias nervosa. Classification (NCBI taxonomy): domain Eukaryota; kingdom Metazoa; phylum Mollusca; class Bivalvia; order Unionida; family Unionidae; genus Megalonaias; species Megalonaias nervosa. Next base: position 19,840 of record JAECUM010043681.1, read on the forward strand.
TACACTACAGTGTTTAACGAAATAAAATCTTACTTGAGAGGTGTTAGCTACCACTTAGATGACTTGATCGAAGAATTTAAGACAGCAGACAATTTGCTGAATGAAATTCTTTCACACTAGATAATGAAGTATCAGAAGACGTATGAGAAAAAAAATATGACACGAATTTTATCTAAAATAATGAACGTGAGAGATATGCTGGATGAAATATTCAACGAGGCTTGTACGATAAGTGTGAGAGATCGTGGACGAGAAAAGTTACAGTACAATGGCAAACCTTTTGTCGTGATGATAAGTAACAAAATAACAGGTCGCTATTTCAAAAAAGACTCGAGCAAAACAAAATTGACTCTGGTTAATGTTAATGGCAGCAGCCTTTACTTTAGAAAATAATTTGAGTTTGCAAAACAAGTTGAAAAGGCGATAGAGATAGCTGATGATGTTGCAAAATCACGTTATAGTCTAGCAAAATTGGAGAAGACTAACTGATTTTTCTTATCAGGTAGAAAAGTGATCAAGACGACAGAAGAAATTAACAAAGCAGCAGTCGAAAACCTTGAGAACGATGTCATCAGCCTGACTGATCAGATTGAAAAATATTTGAAGGTCTTTGAACACATAAAAAACCTGATGAGAAAGAGCATGAAACTATTGTTGTTGTTGAAAAAGAAAATGAACCTGTTGTTGTTGAAATTGATGATGATAATGAAGAGTTGATATAATCTTTTCGATTGCGACATAATCAATCAACAAAAAGTGCCATAGTAGTAATATAAAAGGGGGGTCTAGTCTTTACTCCGCAGGCAAATTTATAATCAGATTAATTTTCAGTTCAGATGGTAGATTCTAGTCAGTAAATTTTAATTCTAGTTTTGTTAACAAATAAGTATAAAAATATTTTTTTTGGGGGGGGTTGATTTTGAAAGCACAAAAATATTTGAGTTTTTTTCCCTTATCCACTCACAGAAAGTATTTGAATCACAGAATGAACCTAAAATGATTGAAAATGTCTCAAAATGTACTTCGTCTGAGAGAGTGGGGCCGAAACCCCCTTTCAAATTACTACTAGAATCTTTTCCAATATTCTTCTCCCTCTGCTCGATGACTGGAATAAAGGAATGTACACCAGGATTTTTTTGGTGAAACGTTCTTCCTAATTCTTGCATTATATAGTTCATATTAATGACGTTTACACCTGCAACAATTCATGCTTATAGAATGGTTCTCGTTCTAGTGTTTGTAAAATCTGATTAATCAAAGGTATCTTGAACACTGCCATATTGCCGAGGTAAGGTATTAACTGTATTAAAGCAGAGAAGATCTCAAAAGATTTAGTTTCTGTCAGTCTGTATATATATATATATATATATATATATATATATATATATATATATATATATATATATATAACAAACTGACAACAAACAATGCAAAACTACTTTCTCACTAGCTTAAGCGCTTTCGAGTCTAACTGGGTCTTTGCCAAAGGCAAAGACAAAACAGAGACAAAATAAACAATAAACACAAAAAAAGAAATGATGATCCAAAATATATGGAATATATTCATACAGTAGATAGTTATATTTCGTTTATACAATTACCGCCAAAACAACAACAACAATTAATGCAACAAAAACAAGGAACAAAAACAAGGAAAAAAACAAGGAAAAGCACCAAAACCATTTGAGCAATCACTTCGTGATTATCCAGTATCACCGGAACCAAGAGAGAAAACTGGTGAGGAAAAAGAATATTATGATATTCCTGGCGCAACTGGAAGTGGTTTAGGAAGTGGCCTTATTACTTACCCCAATAACGTTCTTGCTGATGTTGATCGACTAGAAATCCTCATTGGAGGAAAACGAGCTGGTAATAATTCCCCAGAAATCATTAATGAAGCAGCTGATATTTGTAAACGATTATTTACAGGTGGAATTATGGATATTAATGTATATCGGTCCCTCATTAATGAAATCGCCGATGACTACTATAGTGACTAAGTCACTGGATTGAGTATATAATTAAATACAGTTATTATAATAAAATGATCGTACATAGTACTCAACGTGGACCAACCATGGTCAGGGTAATAAATTCTCGATTGCCAGTATACAAAACAACCTACGGAGATGGACTAGGCGATATTGTTCAGGGTCTGTTTAGAAGGATAGCTCCAAAAGTAATACCGATTGCAAAACAACTGGGAATGAAAGCTATTGATGTTGTTCATGAAAAAGGTATCGGTGCTGTTGGTGATGTTGCTAGTAAAGCATTCTCAGCAATCAAAGATAGACTAACACGATTAATACGACAAAAACCTCAACCTGTAAAATTACCTAGCACTGAAGTAATGCCTGCAAATATTAGTAAAATAATAAATCAAGCTGCTAATCAAAACCTAGCAGAGTTGGCTGATGTACCATTATCAGAAAAAGAAAAAAATATAACCGCTAGTCTGATAGCAGGAAGTGGTTTCACTTCTCGAAGTGGTCTTCGTTTTAGACGATAATAATTATAATAAAAATGTTCAAACGTATATCTGATCCAGCGTTCGACATGGATGCACCAGTACTCAAGGATGAGTCTGTGCGTGATTATCAATATTATTCTTACGACGCACGAGTTCCAAATCAGCCTGGAAAGATTGAACTGCAAGTTCAGGATACAAGCAGATATTTTCTACCCGCTGAGGCGTTTATTGAAGTAGAGGGTGAAATTTTAAATAACGCTGTTCCTGCAGCACCAGTAGAATATGGAGATGAAGTTAGGGTTGGTTTTGTTAATAATGGCATCATGGCGTTGTTTGATAGTGCTACGTATATGATTGACGGAAAAAATATTGAATCAATTCAGAAAGACGTTGACGTTGCTACAACAATACTTGGTCTTGTGAGATACAGCGACGATTATTCAAGATCAGCTGGTCCATCAATGATGTTTGCAAAGGATACTTCTGATCACCCTGATAACAGACAGTATAATTTAATACAAACGCCACGGGATACTGCATCCGATCCACAACCAGCTAGAATGGTACCCCGGCCTGGTGCTGCTTTTCCGTTATTGCACAGTGTTAATCCAGAATTCAACTTAGGATTTACAACACGTCGAGCAATGTTAAAAGATAACAGAAGAGCGTTTTCATGTGCGATTCCACTGTCACATATCTTTGGATTCTGTAGAAATGTCAGAAAGGTTAATTTTGGAGCCAAACATACGGTTGTACTATTTGGAAAAGGCACTGATGATGATGCAATATGGCGACCTATTGGTGATACTGGTAAAGTAGTACTAACGAAACTTTCATTGTGGATGCCGATGATAACTCCGTCAATATCTGAAGAAGACCGGTTGCTATCTTTTATGAGTCAAGGCGGTAAATCAATGTTGTCATGGTTGACAGTGACCACAGATGCTATCCAAAGTAATATTAATGGTTTATTTACATGGCAAATAGCTTTTCAGCAGGGTGTTTCTGCACCGAGACACATATTTATCGCATTACAAGATGCTACACGAATAAATAATCAAACGCGTAGTATTATGATATTTGACAAACTTGGTGTTTCTGAGGTTTCATTAAGGATAAATGGACATCAAGAACAATTCGAGGATATATTACTGAATTTCGATCAAAATCATGTAGCACGTGCATATCATCGTCTTATGTCGTTTATTGGGCGTGATCAGAACATTGATACTGGTTTACAAATATCACAGTTAGATTTTACAACCTTATATCCGATTTATTACTTTTCGCTCGAACATTTAGATTTAACCAGACAATCAGTAGTTGATATAATTTTTTGAGCTCGTGTGACGCGAGGAGCTATTGCTGATTATAGAGTAATAGCCGTTATACTCAGCGATAAGACGATGTTACTTGAAGGTGTTGGTGGACGAATGAGAGTCGTTGATGCCCCAGTAGAAAATGTGTAACACGTAATTAGATCATCTATTATAATTATAATGTCATATAATCACGTTAGTGTTACCCTGACTCCTGGTCAGATTAAAAGGCTGCAATCAGCATCAAAAAATAACTGTGGAATAAAAATATCGCTAAAAAAAGAAGAGATGAGCGGTTCAAATAAATTATCGTTGACCGAGCGTCAATTCAGAAACTTCAATGAAGCCAAAAAAAATCAAATAAAGGTATAAAACTTAATCTTTCTGCGGGAGCTATCAAAGACATCGCTAAGACGGGTGGTATATTTCCACTTCTCGCAGCTATACCAGCATTAATAGCCTCTGCAGCCCCAGCTGTTGGAAAAGCAGCTGCATTAGGCGCTGTTGGAACCGCTGCTGCAATGGCATTAAAGAAAGCAACCGGAGAGGGAATAAGAAGAACATCCAAAAAAAAAAAAGGGAAGAGGTCTAAGATTACCAGGGACCCCATATTCTTACGGAAAAGGTCTAAGACTTCCCGGGACAGTTTACTGATATCGCCTATGTCCAATTTTGATTTACTCGACGCTGCTAAAAAAACTAAAAATAAAAAACTTTATAGGAGTTTTTATGCGTATCCCATTTGTGAAATGTTCTGTAACTCGTTCAGCTACACAGTTTATTCTCGACACTCTCATCGGTTTGAGATCCGCAACGTTATGTTTATCATTCAGCGGATATATTGCATAGACAACAGCAGTCACAGGATACACTCGTTCATAATACGGCTTATCAATACCAGTCAGTATTCCAGGTTTG
>JAECUM010043682.1:0-14166 GCA_016617855.1 Megalonaias nervosa
ATATAATCATCCTGGCTCGCTATTTGATAGACACAAAAACTCGCTCGTCTATTATTTTTGCACAACTTTGTATTGCTATATCTCTTGTTGTAAATTACCTTAGTGATTCTAACATGTAGGAGTCCCTGACGAAGAGCTTGTTTAGTTCGAAACGTTGGGAAACCGTTTTGAATTTGCGCCGTTATTATTTTGTATATAAAAGAGAGAGAGAGAGAGAGAGAGAGAGAGAGAGAGAGAGAGAGAGAGATCATAGCCATCAAATCTTGGTTTACTTGTGTCACGTAAGTCTGTCTATGTTGACACACTATCTAATCAGAACAATTTCATTTCTTCAGAATATTAAAGTGGAAGCCATTTTAGAAGGGCAGAGGCGCTAATTCGAGTGGTAGAGAGAAACATCTAAACAGATTGAAAGAAGGACATGCATTGTCTGCAAAGAGAAATGCCAGGCTTTGCATGGATTCATCCCATGTAATAAGCTAGATAACGTGCAGTGAACAGTAAAGATAACAAACTTGGAAAATACACCAGTCAGCGAAACAGTACATTATCCAAGACATGTCTCTTTCTGTAGCAGAAGACACAACTGTTATAAAAGAGCAGTTTACAAAAGTAGTGATATGTGGCATCCTGGGCACGTACGGGAATTAACATTACGCCATAGGTTTATATTATATGTCATCTTTTTGATAAACAGTATATCATATGTTAATTACGCCTTAAGATTACTTGGAGATGCCACTCTAGGTACAAACGGGAAATCCTATGTTAAAATTATGCACAGGTTTTAACATTGTGGGTACAATTGTAATATTATTAGAAGTGGCTGACGTCGGTTGAGGCCACATTGTAACATTATTAAATTTGGCTGACCTCAGTTGAGGCTGCTTTGTTACATTGTTAGAGGTGCCCTTAATGTGAATCAATCTAGGTACGTTCGGAAAATCGTATATCAAAAGTGTCAGTAGGTTTACTTTAATGTGCCACTCTGCGCACGGATCTATATTAAAATTGTTTTTAAAGGACTTGTCCATGTTGAAACATTTCTGGGACGTACGTAAATGTAAAATTAACATTTTTTTTTTAAATTACAATGAAAACACATTCCCTACATTCCATCAACAACTTACTGATTATTATTCAAACGCACCCCTACTGTCCAAGACCCACTTTTATTACAATCCAGCACACCATATATAATATCCAGCAATCAAGTTTTGATTACAATCTAAGTACACATAACTACTATCCGATGGTATGGGTAGGAAGTGTTTATACATGAACTCTTTACTTAAATACACACAAACAACTATCACACACATGGAGAGGAAGTATTTATAGGTTACTGCATTTGTATGGGAAAATATGAACGATTTTTTGGGATTGATACTGCACGAGCTTGGGAGTGCCAGTATTCATCCGTGAAAACGAGTCCGTATTTTTCCGATACAAATGCAGTAACCTTTTTATTATATACTCATTTTCTTTTTCTACCTAAGGCTTAATTATAAAAATACACTACAAGAAACAAAGTAATTGAATTTATGCTATATTCCAAAATAAATACACACTTATACATTCTTCAATTCACAATAACAATATTAATGCTCACATAGCACCACCCAGCGACCTTTGAACTTAGTCGCGCGGTCGACATCAGTTTCAAAAAGAGTTGTCGTTTTGAGCAGGAAGGAGTGCGTCTTGACTCATCTGCAAGTGTGTTTCTGTTCTGTTATTGAATGTTTGGAATGATAATGAGGGAAAATATGAACTCTCTCAATTGCAATTATCAAAAGGATGCTGGAATATCACGTTCATTTCATTTTGAGTGCAGTAAGGAGAATTTTATTGCAGTTGGTAATGTAATCGAAATTACAGTACAATTTTATAGCGTGTCATCCAGTTTTAGAATCCATGACATAGTTCATGTAATTCGGATTTGCAGAACTAAGAAAGTTCATTTTGAAGAAATTCAGAAAATAAAACTAAGTATATTTTTGCCATTCGTATTACCAGCTAAAGAAGACACGTTTATGCCTTGTCACTTGCATGCTCTTTGTAATGACCCCAGTAATGTTATGACCTGTATGCCGTCTATCGCTAGCCTAAATCCGAAACACTGTATCAAAAAAAGTTAGCGCGGAATATTGCAAAGCAGCTGATATGTGGCAGTCCACGAAACAGCTGCCTTAGTTCATTCAGAAACAAATTTAATCAACAAAAATCTAAAGCGTTTACTACATGAGTGTACATGATTTGTTTCCAAAGTAGTTCCTAATACACTATACTACTATTGGGCACACGTGTCGCAGACATACGTGCAATATGAAGGGTTCAGTATAGTAAAATATTGCACAATTCTGACAATGTAAAGTTAACGGAGACAAAAATGAGCATATGCTAATTATAGAGACTACTTTAAGCATTCACACATAATATCATAAGGGAAGAGCTAAAAGCTTAGAAATAGACATACACATCACATGCACAAAAATAAAATATTTGGCAAATATGATTAAAATCTCTCTTTTCTAGAGATCTGGGTGGCCCTGAAAAGGGCCCTTGCTGTTTGTTAACCAAGTCGGTTGACACAAGTGTTCGTTTCACTTGTCTTCTTCTTAAACTTGGTCTGTCGACTAAAACCCACTTAACATCCTTGCTTCTCCACACGCACTCTTCTCTTCGATATGGCTGTGTCTGTGATCTTGGTCATGACCACAATGACTTCATATACATGGGGTAGTCATGGTTAAACAGAAACAGCAGCAGCAGTTACTACCACTACTATTACCAATACCAAATCAGCAACAGCTGTAGTAGGCCGTGAAAAAGACTTAATACAGTCAAGTCCATAAGTATTTTTTGTGATTATAAAAAACCCGGCCACCAGTCCATTTCAGGGCTAACTATATCTTTTACAAAAGAGATTCTGTATGATGATTACCAAATCAAATGAAACTTAAATCCCTTCCCATGATTCAATTTTGTGCGCGTGTAAGTATGTCTAACTATTTTATAAATATTTAAAGTTAAAATAAATTGTGGAAAGTTGATCTTGTGAAATAACGAAGAAGTGACAAAGTTTGTATACAATGCCCCCCCCCCCCTTCCGAGTTTGGAAGAATCATCATTGCAGCGTATGTGACAGCCAATGCACGTTTAAAATTGTGTGCATTGGAACTTTTGGGAGATCGAGTCATTTACTTTAACACCGATAGCCGAATGTACATCTATCGCCCTTATAGTCATCACCCAGACATTGAAGGAGACCGTTGAGGCAAGTGGACGGAAGAATACCCAGAAGACGCTATTGTACGTTTTTGCCAGCGGTGGAATGAAAAATTACGGATGCTAATACGGGAACCGAAAGGGACAAGTGCATACCAAATGCAAAGTCCATGGGCTGACATTAAACAATTGATTGAGTCAAATAGTTAACGTTGATGTCTTGAAGTTAAGCTTTCACAGTCTGTGTAAGATTAAGACTTTTGTGTGACCACATTGGATCCACACAAAACTGTATATTTGTAAATCACCAAATCATCAGTCGACCTTTAGAAAAAGTCTATCAGATTGTCTAACAGATGCGAGTGATTCTTCCAGACTACAAAACTGTACCATACGGATACGCTGAGCTGCAGTATAAAAGAGAAAACAAAGAACGAGACATATACTTCATTACGAATACAAACATGAACTATTGAATACAGCAGCCTCGAGAGGGATTCACTACAGATTCTAAGTTCAATAATGAACTCGAGTGCGATCAGAGTGATGCCGTGCCATGCGACATCAGCGATGCAGCACTACCTTGCCTCCCCTCTACTGTCGATAGCGATGCCGTTCGTGTGCCTAATCACTCAGCTAGCGAAAGCGACGCAGCACAACCTTTCTGCTTTACTGCCAAAAATAATGACATGCGTTTACCTATCTATGGATTTTATCCATGCACTCACAAACGACTAGCATCAAGATGTACAATGAAAGAAGAATACAAGTTTCCCGTGCCTTTTCCTGGCTATTGAGGCTTTGAAAGTCGAGTGAATTATGACGTTCAAAAACTGGCCCAAAGATCTAGATTGAATACCCAGTACCAAATCGTTAGCCAGAGCAAGATTTATTACATGGATTTAGCTGTGGTGTGAAGACCCACTAATGGGAGTCTAAAGACTCGGCTTCTCTGGAATATGCCATACGGTCTCCGTGATGTTACACCTTCCATTGGTGGGTCCTAATTATTATCCCCATGGATACTTCAGAAGAGAGTTTGCCTCCTGACTACGAGAATGCATTTACAGAGAGCTCGTACTGATTCAGCTGAAACGCAAAGAAGAATTGCATCTTTAGTATGACATAGACGTTTTAACCCGTGGTACTTGAAAGGTATAAGAGGGATGATAGTTTAGTGTTCAAATTGCCAGACAATGATTAAGAATCTACGACTCAGAAAGGTTTGATGCCACGACTTCTACGTACAATGGTTGGAATAGTACAAAGAATTTTTCCAGAGGATGAAGACTCGGGGATTAAAAAAATAAAACCCAACAAAAACAACATCTTAAACACATATCACACAAACGACGTGTGGCGTGCGTATTAGTAACTGAAAGTTTTTGTTTCTACCCTTGACAAGTAGATACCGTTGGTAAAAAAAAATATGCTTATTTCCTTAGAAAGAAAAACATTTAACTGAACATTTTAACTTTTAGAAGAGCACATTCAGAATCTGCATTCGGAACTGCAGTAATGCATTTGCAGTGAGCTTGTCTTATCTTTCGCTTCGTTTCAGTAAAAAAATTTATTTCTTGGATGAGTGACACACTGTGTCTTTGGCATCATGAGCCAATCTGTTGTTTCCATGCAAAACGCAACTAAGGATCATTTCTCGATTTTAAAACTATTAATATTCCCATATCTTGTTGCAGATTGTTGTTAGGATTGTGACTATCTCTTCTCATTCTGCTTGAATGAGCTCTGCTGGTATGTTGTCAATACCGGCTGACTTTCCTTTCTTTAGTGACCTAACTGCAATTTCTACTTCTTCACGAAGAATGGGGTTGTCATCAATTTCTTCTGCCTGAGGGCAATTTAGTACTGCTGGATCGCCTTGGGTCTTATGATTGTACAATTCTGAGCAGTATTCTGTCCATCGCTTGAGGATCTCTTAATCTTCTGTGAGTCATTATCCTGATTTGTCTTGGATGGTGGTAGTTTTCCCTTGTTTATGGGTTGTGAGATCTTTCTCTAGCTGATATGCCACTTTGCTGTCATTTCTACTCAGACTCAAGCAAGAGGAGAAGAGATAGTCACAGTCCTAACAACAATCTGCAACAAGATATGGCAGACAGGAAAATGGCCCACCAAATGGACTCAATCCTTGGTCATCGTGCTCCCCAAGAAAGGAAAAACCTACAGCTATGCCAAAACTACAAAACCATCAGTTTGATCAGTCACCCAAGCAAAGTCATGCTGAAGATAATTCTCAACAGACTAAAGCCTCATGCAGAGAAAATTATTGCTGAAGAGCAGGCAGGCATCCGAGCAGGAAGGAACACCACAAAACAAATCTTCAATCTCAGATTCCTTTGCGAGAAATACCTTCAGCACCAGCAGAATCTATACCACATCTTTATAAATTTCAAAAAGGCCTTTGATAGGGTATGGCATGCAGCCTTATGGGCAACTATGAGGAAGTACAACATCAGCTCAGACCTGGTGCAGGTTGTTGAGCACCTCTATGACAAAGCCACCAGTGCTGTCCTCATCAATGGCAGCAGAGGAGATTATTTTCGAACAACAGTTGGAGTCAGACAGGGATGTGTACTGTCACCTACACGCTTCAAAATTTTCCTGGAAAGGATAATAAAGGATGCCTTGCGTGACCACAAGGGCACTGTCAGCATCGGAAGAAGAACAATCACAAACCTTTGCTTCGCAGATGATGATGGTTTAGCAGGAGATGAAAAAGAACTGGCTGACTTAGTTGAACGCCTCGACACAACCTCCAAAGCATACGGTATGGAGATTAGCGTCAAAAGAACCAAACTGATGACAAACAACACCAATGGCGTCAGTACAGATATAAAGGTCAGTGGATAGAAGCTGGAAAGAGTCACATGCTTTAAGTACTTGGGATCAATTACCACAGATGAGGGCTCCAAACCAGAACTACTTTGCAGGATTGCCCAGACAACAGCAGCAATAACAAGGTTGAGACCAATATGGAAAGATACCAACATTGCTTTTGGTTCCAAAATAAGGCTGATGCGCTCGATTGTCATATCTATTTTCTGTATGCTTGTGAAACATGGATGCTCACATCAGACCTACAAAGAAGGATTCAAACCTTCGAAATGAGATGTTACCGCAAGATCATGGGCATCTCATATATTGTCCATGTAACCAACGAAGAAGTCCACAACAGGATCCAACGAGCCATCGGATCCTATGAAGACCTCTTGACCTCTGTAAAAAAGCACAAACTGGAGTGGTACGGTCATGTCTCAGGATCATCTGGACTGGCAAAAACATTCTTGCAAGGCACAGTGCGAGGGTGCAGAAGAAGAGGCAGACAGAAAAAGATGTGCGAAGACAACATTAAGGAGTGGACAGGCATGGGATTTGGAGATTCCCAAAGGGCAGTAGAGAACAGGGAAAGATGGAGAGAATTGGTTGCAAAGTCAACTGTGGTGTCCCTACGACCTCTTGGGTTAAGGGATTGATGATGATGATGATGATGATGATGATGATTATTTCCATAGGATTAGAAGACATATTCGTGAGAAATACTAACACAAACAGATCAAACTCTCTGCGGATACCATGCCACAACGTTTGTCCTCGGTTCTGCAAAATGTCCGTGTAAGGAAGTCAATGACAGTGTTCAGGACTTACGGCATTAGAAAACACTTTTACAAGAACTATTTCGCAAACGATTATATTGAATTTTGGACGACATGTGGTGTGCGTGTTAGTAACAATATTTCTAGGACTTCGTTTACCAGCAAATCCGCTATCGACCATTTATGAATAGCACTTGAAACAAAGACATGACCACCAAAACTTCATATGTGCACGAAAGACGAATTGTGTTAAAGGTGTTGAGAATAGTGACAAGTTGTGTACCGCCATAAGAAGAAGACATTCGTCATACGCTTCATACTTAAAGAAGTGTCTATAGCTTTTTTTACCTACAGCAACAAATATATGACTGGAAAGATGCATGTAACTGGAAAAGTCTTGGCTTCAATGCATGGAAACAACAGATTGGCTCATGATGCCAAAGACACCGTGTGTCACTCATCCAAGAAAGGAAGTTTACTTAAAGGAAGCTAAAGGTGAGCCAGAAGTTAAAATGGAATTAAGGCCAATTTTAGAAACAGAGATAGAAGAACCCAAAAGAGATAAAGAAATTCTAGAAGTCCATAAGAGTAGTAGTAGTAGTATTGTGCACATAGACAGGAATGAGGAGGAACAAAATTTTCTGAGTAATTAAAGACAATGAATGCCACAGAAAACACCAGACTTTTAATGTGACACAGATAGATCGAGAATGTTGTGCACGTACATGTCTTTATTGGGCAACATTATTTTTTCCTTTACGCCACATTGACGATGCCATTCAAACACATCATGCGTATTTACTCGTCGACTAAAAACCGCCAACTCCTGATTATTTGAGATTTCTTACCAATTTGTTTCACCACTGAGGCCATGAAGGAGGTCATGTCGTTTACACGTACACTTTGGCGTCTGAAAAATAAGATATAAAGATGTCCTTCACCGCTTTTCTTTCAAAACAGTATTCAAGATGGCATACTTTCAGTCTCATCCTGCTCCCAGATTGATTCGTACACAGTAGGCCATCAATTGCGCAATAAATGCACAACTACTACTTTTGCAGCTAAAAAACATGGCCTCTCCTAACACAAAAGTGCAGGATAGAACAATTGTGTTAAAAGGGGTACTAGATGTATCCAAACAAGAACTCTTACGATTAATCAGTTGAAAACACCTCATTGTCGAGCTGTGCCCAAGAAGTTCACCACCTTCGTCGTCGTCCAAGGACACACCCTTCCTCCAAAAAAGGGAAAAGAAAGCTAATCTCTCCTCGTCTCCTCGTTTAGCCAAACGAAATCCAATCCTCCCACTGAAATTCAAATCCCTGAAAAAATCACTAAAGATATCATTGATACCGTACTTGAATGCTGTTTGAATGCTTGAAAGGAACGGTACCATGTCCAAGATACAGAAAGAACAATTACAAAAACATCGGAAACATTCTTTGCCAAAGGTGAAAAGAAAATACTCCTCAGTCACAAATTAACAAAATGATGGCTTAACAAGGAGGATTTCTACAAATGTTGATAGGACACTTGTGAAAGGTGGCTGATGCTTTGTTAGGATCGATTTCATTACCTCGTTTAGAAAGAACCATTAAATCAGATCGAAGAATATAAAAAAGAAACCTTTCCTGGAGAGACATCACACTTTTTCCTTTGGGTCTTATGAAAGGACGAAAATACCTTTTTAATTTGATACAATTAATGGATGTAACCCCATCGATCGCAGGAACGACGGACATCTCATTTGTCTTCTAATTCTAATCTCATCGAGATGGAAAATTTACAATTAGAATTGTAATCACTGATAGTTCGAACCGGTTTATCAGAAACAGACAACTCGCAGACAGGTATTGTATGGGCAAGTATTGCAACTTCTTCAACTATACACCGAAAAGCTTTAAATCTACTCTGATTTCAAGATTATGACGAGACGAGAAGAAAAAGTACATAAGGCAGACATTACCACGGGTAAGGAAGAAGACAAACGAAAAGTGGTTGCAAACTCATCTGTTCCAATACCTAGGTACGATAGCAACTTCCTTGTTCACACGTCCCGTACTCCAAGAGGAGACGAAATGAGACTTTGTGCCAAAAAGGTGATGTCAACACCTTCTTTAACAGAAGAAAAGAGAAAGAATATAAGACAGAAGTGAAAAAATACATAGATAGAAAGTCATGTTTTCAAAATCAGCTTGGAGAATTCATTTGACTTCTAAATATCAGGAATCTCATAGACGGCAACAGCAGCAGCAACAACAACAATAATAACATGAACAAGGAAACGTGGAATGTAAAATGAAGACAATGAAGCCATGGTGAAACGTGGTGTCCTTCAAGACAGTAAAACCCATGACCACTCATTGACAAACCAGCACTTTTCAGGGCCACCGTCGTCTCTGGGGCTCTAGGGCATCGTGTCGCAGACATATAGCATCATGTCCCACCCAGTCACATTATCCTGACACCAGGCAGACCAGTCCTAACACTATCCTCTTAATGCTGAGCGCCTAGCAAGGCAGCTGTTAGTACCAATTTTATAAGTCTTTGTTATGACTCGGCTGGGGTTAGAACCCGCGACCTCCCACATCCAAGGCGGACGCTCTAACCGCTAGGCCACCGTAGCAGGTCTCCACCAAGACGCTTTGGAAGAAAAATAAAAATGACTTAGGACAAAGATATGCGGTTTGCGGTGCACAACCCGGGAGATGCGACCACTGCTGAGGTACTTGTAGCAAAGACCCAAAGACCCTTTTCAGGGCTAGCGAGATCTCTAGAATAGAAAGATACTAACATTTGTGTTCGTATATATGTTGTGTACGTCTTTGTCTGCACACCAAAATCAAACTTAAAACGCATTACCCATTCTCTCGTGATAGTATGTGTGAGAGGGTACAGTAGTGTGTCAATCAATACTCCCTACCTTGTGTGCGATAGTAAACTTTTGACCCTTTTTCCATTAATGATTTTAACATTTCTGTTCCCTTTTCTCCCCAGAGTGGCATCTCCATATAAACCTATGGCGTAATGTTAATTCCCGTATGTCTCTAAATGTCTAGAGTAGTTTGGGGACAAGATTGATCCCATAAATTCCTGTTTGTCCCATGAGTACTTTGTCCATGTAAACATACGTCGTAATTCACATAGGATTTCCCGTTTGTTCCCATGGTGACATCTAATGTAAACCTAATACGTAATGTTAATTCATATCTCCCCAGGATGCCACATATTACTACTTACGATGTAAAATACCTAAAGTCTGCTACCTACTCAGTAACTTTGTGGATGACCATTGTTCCGCAGTGAATGTTAAGATTATAAAATGAATCCTTAATGCTCGGAAAAATTAAGTCAGGATTACGATATTTTCTTAATGTAAACTTTAATGTTTCTCGTCATTACACTTCAATGTTGTGGAGTTAAATAAAGACTTCAAAAAATCCTTTCTGCATGGTATTAATAACTTTAAAAATTATATTCATAACTATCGTGAATTGCTTTGGTTTGATCCATATCTAAACCTGGAAGGAAATGAACGAAGCAATGTGCATGGATATAGGTTGCATTTGTTTCAAAACTTGGATGGTATCTCTTTTGAATTTGTTTGTTCATGACGCGGCAACTGTATTAGACTGATCCATTTATCAATGAGTCGTGCAATGTATTGGAGTTTATTTCATGGTGCAAAGACCAAAACAACTTGTCATTCATTGCCTCAAGGGCTACCAATACACAGGACCGAGAGAACTTATCATTGACTCAAGGGCTACCAATACACAGGACCAAAACACGTTTGAGATGGCACCGCCGAGATGCTGTCTTTATTTAATCATATCTTGAATGACTTCCTAACAAAACATAATCGATCAATATAATACATTATCCAAATTGTAAGAACACAGATGCTGTGAACATTTACAATTACATGTGTATATGCCAGCCTCGGTGGAAAGAAAAGTTTCAAGCAATATGCGGCGTCTAATAGTCCTGAATGACTCGCATTTCACATGCACACTTTTATACACAGCATCTCAAACTCGTGCAAGTACAACATGCCCCCGATGTAATATATATTCCAGCAAGTGTGCTTTTCATAGAGTGGTCCTCGTAAGAATAGGATTTCTCTGTATTTTATGAAAACAAACGCAACAATTTCTTCGAGCTAAGAATTGAAAGTTGATAATGTTCGATATATGTTTGCTGATACGAATTGCTTGCATGCATGTCCGTTTCCGGTCGATGGCAATGCGATACTCCAGGATTGGATGCAACGTTTAACGACAAACATTTCCACTGATAATTCAATCATAGCAACTTATAACATGCTGCTGCTTGCAAAACGTTGATCGAAAATTAAGCTTCATGGTGTATGGCTGCAACGTTGCAGGAACGTGGAAACTACCGTTGTGTGTGTGTGTGTGTGTGTGTGTGTGTGTGTGTGTGTGAGAGAGAGAGAGAGAGAGAGAGAGAGAGAGATCTATAGGTAAATAGAAAGATAGATAGATATATCCTGATTCAATAATATATTCTGCATACTTTTCCTGTAGGTTCCTCCATAATCTATGTTTGTACGTAAGTATGTATGCAAGTTACAAATAATTTATTTAAGAAGTTTTTTCCTTTTCTGTTAAATAGTGCCCAAAACACAGGCCAAGGACAACGAGATATTAATAAAACTATTTTATTGGTAGAGGTACTGTAAAATCACATTCCTTAGGCGCAATAACATTCATTTTCTCTGACACAGCATAAAATACGAACTTCCTATCTCTTGCAAAAAAGTCTCCAGGCACTTCAAAATTGTAATGTAAATGGTGAATAAAGCGATTCTTTGTAATGGATAGTTGGAACTAAGTCAACAGTATTTTGGAAACAAACGAAACTAATTATGTTGAAGTGGGTATAATTTAAGCTGGAACAGATGTCCTAAGACACTCATGATATAAAATGGAATCGGGAACATTTTATGCAGTAATATACTTAGGTGTAAATATTGAAGAGAAAATGAAAGATGTAGTTTGAATTCATGACTTCTTTATTGGGTATGCAGCACAATAAATGCGTCGCGTTTTGAGTTTACATGAGCTCGAGATAAAAATGAAATTTATCGTTGTGAAGATTTTAATATATCGTTGTGAAGATTTTGATATATCGTTATGAAGTTTTTGATATATCATTGTGAAGATTTTGATATATCGTTATGAAGTTTTTGATATATTGTTTGTAAAGTCGTTTTGACGTTCTCCCTGTTATTATTTAGTCCTAAAATATTCCGAAATATTATCAGTTCAATTCAATTAAATTCAATTCAATAGTTCATTATCATAAGCATTGACATGTTTATAGAACACATATTACAACTGTTACAAATACTGCGTGGTTATCAAATGCTACATGTAAAACTTTAAACATAAACTCAACACGGCAATTGTCAAAAGCTGAAAAGGAGTGGATGGACCAATATACACAATCGTTGTCATAAATTACGCTAGAAATAATAATCTATTCTTATTTTAAACACGTCATACACAAATGTCGCTTGTAAACATATTATTTTATTATATCTACAACTTAACAATTCAATGTAATTGTGCCTTGATAGTTTTATTCCAGAAGTACTTTCGAACTAAGTTTATACGCAAACCAGTATACACAGGGCATACTAAAATGAAATGGCATTCATCTTCAATATCATGCTTTGCACAGAGCATGTGATAAATTTCACTTCTATCGATTGTATTGCTTTCATATTTCACAGTTTCATTTCTCATTTTATGGAAGGAGACTCGGAGTCCATCACGATTATCGTTAGGGCACTGTTGACTGGTTTACCCATCAATTGCAAAATTATTTGGCTAATGGATACAGATGAAATGTATCGGAAAAACGAGGCTAAGATTGTCCCTTTTGAAGATTCGCCCATCCTAACTGAATACACAGTATCAATACTAGCATTAGAACTTTACCGCCATTACAATTTATCTCGGGTGCCCATAGAACGGATTCAATGATGCATTTGCCTTTATGCTAATAACTATAATTATTCGACCGAATTTTCTTTGCAATCTGAATAATCAATTGTTGTGGATATTTAATGTGGCCACTGTGGGGTCACTGGGAATTGTATGAAGTCATGTGAAAAATAAATCCACTTTTGGGCCACTATGGTGTCTAACGGGAATTTAATGTAAAAAAAAAGAACGTCCATATGTTTAGCATTGTTGGCTGGTTTGGAGTATTATGGGAATTTAGCATTGTTGATCACTGTGCGGATCTAACACGCTTCATGATCATCCAACACACTACATTACTAACTTGATGATGTACAACCAGACAGCATCCATAGATTTAACATGGGGAACTACGTGCTATGTTGAATTTAAAATGGTCGCCGTGATGTTAAATCTATAGTTATTTTTATAGTTTAACGTGATGGTGTCAATCGACTTATCCCATTATGCCTACCAGAAATGTGGCAATTACACACACACACACACACACACACACACACACACACATATATAATAGTATATATATATATATATATATATATATATATATATATATATATATATATATATATATATATATATATATATTGTTACGTGTAGGCTCGTACAAAATTTAGTCGTGAGAATGAAAAATACAAGTCCTGTCACTAAATAGTTCTATTAGAATCCAGGTTCGAATCTTGACGACGTTCCAATATGGAAGGCGATGACGTCAGATGTGGTCCTTGTACAAAATAGCAACAATTCATCAACTGTATCGCAGTTTATGTTTCCGAATAATTCCAGAATAAATTTCCACTGAATTTCTTTCTCTCAGAATTTATGAAACAATACACTCGTTTGGTTTTCTAGAGAATAAATTATTAAATTCCAAAAACAAATGAACTTCAAAAACAATCTGGTTTCAACAATAAAAACCTATCCAGCCTTCAAGGTTTCAAAAATACAACTGACTGACAAGAGCTCAGAAAGGGTATTATATCAAACCGAATCATCATCCCGTTCTCACGAGATAGATCACGTGGTCTCTTAACACTTGAACAACGCAACAGGAAAAATGTAATTTGTCACGTATGCAAGAATAGCCCTATCTAAGTACCAGATTCTCACTCTGAAATAAATTTAAAAATAAAACATTGTTTATTCAGACTAGACGAAATGACCTTGGCAATAGCCAATCGTTTTCGCGTAGTGTGTATGCCAGCGCGGAGCTAAAAATAATGTTAATGTGACACCATTTACGTCTTAGATAAACAAAATTACTGAAAAAGAATTTCGAATCCCGTGAAAATAATCATTACAAAAAAATGTAA
>JAECUM010043683.1:0-33835 GCA_016617855.1 Megalonaias nervosa
TTGTTTATCATCGATACCAAATACATTAATACCTCCAGGTAACAGCTGTTTACTTTGCTTTTCGAATTTTGTAATTTGATATTAAGAAACGGGAAAGACAATCTCGCTAATGTTTAGGTTGTTAACATGACCAGTATAATTTGATACTCGATAAGGATGGTATCGTGCTGGAAATAGCGCCGACAGTATGGCCCATTGGAAACATTATATATCACTGTTCTGGATATTTACACAACATTTTGAGTTTTTGATTTTAGTCGACAGCTCGACATACGAGCTACCTCGCAATGGACTAAATTTCAGAGTGTGGAACAGTATCTCTGTTATCTTCTCAAATTTCCAGCCGGAACCAGATGTAGTGTACTCATCTATTTTCTTCCATATATCCTGAAATATATTATCTGACAACGATATTGAATCTGTCCCGGTTACAATTCGACTAGATTTTGATGTGATATAAGGATAGGCAAATTCCTGATGTTGCTCTGCCGCAAGTTCCTCTGACGTAGGAGTCTGTGTGGATTCCAGAGATATATTTAGCTTAGAAAGCTTGATATTGAACTGCACTATGTACTTTAGACCCTTATGCATGGCAAGCTGGGATTAAATTGTTGGCTGAAGCAGATGATATAAGTTTGTGGCAGATAAATTTGTAAGTAAACGTTTATTATTAAATAACCAACTGTTATCGGAACCAGCAAATGCGGTTGAGATTTTGTGGCCTGATATCTTTCTGTCAAGAACAGTCTTTTCTTTGCTATATCAACAAGTTTCAACATTCTATATTTACTGTTTAATACTTCTTTAATTGAGTGTGCTGTGAAATTTGTCAATTAAAGAAACAAAATTGCTTTATGTAATGTCACAAAAATTTATATCAAATGCCACTTCTCGCAAGGTGTCGGGAAATATTTTGGGTTCATCCCAGATATAACCTCTTTGCTGGCAATGAACTGGGCGTTGTGATAAATATAAAAACAAAAACTCGATCGGAGTTTTAACTCCAGCGGGTTATAAAATTCGAGTGAAAGCGGAAGATGACGTTGAATATACTGGGATGTTTACACGAATTTATCTGGACTTTATTTAGTGGTGATGATATTCAAACAGGGATGAGAGTCTATCAGGTAAATGGCAATGTAACAGACAATAACATCAGCAGCTTGTCTTTACAGGATGAATTTCAACCACATCTTGTGTTCAATCTGTACTAGGCGAATGACAGAGGTATGATTAGACATATCAAAACAAACAAAGTTATTTGAAATATTGATAAATATGGTTATTTGAAAATTGTAGTTCGAGGAACTGACCGATTATATTTGTTACAGTTCTCACAGGTTTGTGTTTGAAGTTTTCCATGGGCCGATCCCAAGTAGTTTGGTAGAAAATTATCTCAACAATATCCGAATTGATAACCGAATTGAGAATTTAGACCTTGTAACACATAAGGAAAACATCAGGTAATGTTGGAAATATCAATAATTTCAGAAATCCTAGATCCGTTGTATCAACTGAAACTAACAAGAAAAATGTCGTTTTCTTCTATTACATCAGCTTCAAAGTATTTTAACATTAATAAACATTCAGTCAGATGTGTTGCAGATGGCATCATGCCACGTCAAAACGACCAGGACATAAAACTGTCTTTCGTTACGAATCACCTGTTATTTAAAACACTTGCTACCTCTCTATTTGTCAAGCAGAAATTGAGATATTTACTTAAGGTTTCTTTGTCGTATCCGACAAATATCTTGCCGTATTCCAGCATGTGATCAAGTTCTATGCTGCTTAACAAGATCAAATTATTTTTTTCTTTTTCTACGTCAAAGCGAGCTACCACGTTAACATCACCACGAAACATATTTCTTACAGCTTCTTCTAGCTGAATCTGATTTACAATATTAGCTCGAGTAACAAATCTTTCCATATTTAATAATTAACACAAAATTGCAGTTTATTTACAGATCATTTTTCAGAATGCTTCTTAGATCTTCCCTTGTCACACAGCAGTGAGCCCATTTCGTAATAGTATCTCTATCATATCTAACAAATTTTTTTTAATACTTCTCAAGTTTTGATACCTCAGAATCTGTCAGTAACACATCAAACGCTTAGTGAGGATCGTATTCAACGAGAAAATTCACATACTTTTCCTCCGTTTTTCGATTGCTCATAAACAACTTGACAGCATCGAATAAGAAGTTCATATGTAAGGTTTAAGCTCTGACTATTCTTGTTATTTCGTCCGGCATTTTATTACAGTAAATTAGATAAAAGTCTTATGTATAAGATGTCTCAAATAAATTTCTTGTTTGCGGAGAGACTGTCGGATTTTTACACTGATATCGATCGTGATACAGAACATCAGAATTTGACAAATTTTAATACTGACAGTCAGCATGTAAAACAGATTGCTAGAAATCTAAATACTGCAGCGCATCAGAATTCAGTTAATTCCAATAACAGTCAGCATGTAAAACATCTCAAATTTGATCTAGAAACATATTTACTCCATGTCAATGAGGATAAATTTACAGATGAGCCAGGTATAGTGCAAGAAGATGAACAAACTAATATCGCAGAAAAATCGCGGTATAATGTAAAATATCACCTCGCTAAGAAAATAAAAAAGTTTAATTTTATTGTCTCTGTGAACCAGATATTCTGGGAGTTGTTAAGGCCGTTTATGAACCGTGGACAGTTAGAAGTTTATGGCCGTCGAAAAATTACAAAATTTGATTTTCTATTTGCTAAGATTTTTAACTTGATGGGAGAGTGCGTACTAACAACAACGCGAAGAGAATATTTGGTATCGTTGTGCAGGCCAGTAAAATGTAAGTCTCTCCTTTTGAAATATGAAAAGATTTACAACAACTGATCAAAGATTTTTGATTTTACTAGTTGGTATCCAGCTATTAAAACTATCTCCGTAGCCTCTTCATTTAACCAAACTTTTCGTACCTTTTCTTGTTATCACTCGGGCTAAGTCTTTCAGCTTCTACGTCACAGGTATTGTTTATCCACAACGTATACTTCCTGGGACCAGTTAGGAGTGAATCCTTTTTCTAATGTTGTCTTCACTAACGAAATTCTAACTCTATCACGCACGCTAAACTTGTATCTTCGGTACATGTTCGCGTTTGCTAACACTGGGTTATTTACAGCTTCATTTGGTGACATTCCAAGTGTTTTATGTTTTGTGTTATTGTAATCTGATATAATCTTTGGCAGATCATCAACATACCAGTTAGTGTTTTTGGTTGTCAGTTGCTTGTAAATCTTTTAATTCAGCGTGCGATTAAATCGTTCGACGATGACACTTTTCCTTCATTTCCGGTGATGTATTTAGTGATGTTATTTTGTTCCAGAAACGGCTCGAATTGTTTATTAAAAACTTCTGCTCCGTGATCTATCAGTACCTTATTCGGTTTTCTTACTGTGCTGACAATAATACCTCTCAACGAATCGGTTATAGTTTTACCTATTTTATCTGTAACAGGCACACTAAACGCGTATTTACTAAAAATATCAATTACATTCATCAGGTACCTTTCATTGTCATTATGCTTTGCAATATTTGACATATCAGATATATCCATCACCCGTATCATCACCTGAGTTTGCGATAACTTTTCGTCGAGGAAAGTTTTTTTCTTTTAGGTCTGTGAAGTTCATGTGTGAGACCGCTCAGCGGTCCAGCGCTCTGCACTCCATCGTCATGAAGTACATTTTTGCCGAGCCCCAGTTTATATTTCGCTCCAATAATACTTTGTACCAGCTTATGATCAATTCGCTCCCTTATTCACTTTGGTCTCATATCGCTTAGTTCATCAAGCATAATACGGTCGCAACCAAATTTATTGTTTTCGTTGTCACGGTAACATATCTCACAGCGCATTGCGATTGCATCGACCTGTTTTTAGGGCTCCTCCCCTGGGATAAGATTGTCATTTTCATCAAGCTGCTTGTCGAGTGGATTCCAAGGCACTGTAGAACGATGGCTCGGCAGGGTCCATCCATGTTTGGGTTTCGGTAATTTGCCAATTAACTTGGGAATATCAGATCCGGATCCGATTACAGCTCGCTGATTACAACACTGATAACAAGCTACTATTTTATCCTGTTCGAGACACAGATCGTAGTCAGCTTCACATGTACACGCTTTGCTTGCAAATTGGCTTTGCATTTTTGTTATAATTTAATCGTCGACTAAAATAGTATTAGGAATTCTTTGCATTCCCTGTTCTCCAGGTAATAGTGAGTCACGTGTAAGAAACACACTCCTTTTCCGGCCACAGGTAGCACAGATACTTTTCAGCATTAGTCTGTTATTTTTGGTAGTTTCCGTGGTTTCATTTGTATTTTGCGCTTTACTTCTGCATTTCAGGCAATATGTAGTCATTTTTATATTTGCATGTTAGACAAAATTGCAATTTTGTCGTTTCCCAGGCTTTGTTTAGATGTAAATTGCAATATAAATTTCAGAAAATCATCCAGTCCAAAGGACTGGGACATTTGTTTGATAAACATAACGCTGTAATGTCCACAAGCTGCAGTTCCAACTGGCTGTAGTTGATTAGACGAATAATTGAATTTTAGTACTTTTGGGACGCTAACAAGTACTGTTTGATAATATCACTTGGTGGTAGCACAAACGAATAAAAATAGTTGTTTACATAAAGCGCTACCCATTGCGTGCCAGATCCGCCGTTGAAAGTTTGGATTTTTATAACACAACTTCTCTCTCCAGATTGAAGTGATAACTCATCTTTAGAAATGCTCCTTGAAATCCGCTTACATCTTTCAGTTTATCTAAGATTTCAAAGTTGCTCAACGGATGGATCGCAGAGCGATCTACCTCCAGGTACCGGGTATCATTAGTCCTCTCCCACGTCCTATTCTCAGCAGATTGGGAAGTAAACTTCCCGCTATTACTGCTAGCAACGGCTCTATGAATCCACCTTGGACTGCTTTCCGGTTCGTCTTATTTTTAGTTGTTTTACGTTTCTTTGCTGTTTTACGTATCCTTCGTGTTTTTGGCATTTTTTATTCGTAATCATTAGACAAAAGTGAAATGCTTTGCATTTTACACTAAGTACTTGATTCCATCGCCAGACGCAGCCTTCTTTGTGGCCCCGGATATGGCACCCGATGCAGCAGCTATCCCCAACGTGCCTAGCACTGGTAGTAAATTTGGTAGTACCGTTTTTGCAATAATTGCCAGTGCAGGTCCCAGAAAACCATCACGGATCGCTTGCGATCTGGACATTACAGTAACTTGCGCTGCTGATAAATTTAAAATACAAGGCTTTTTGAGTCCTATTTTATTGATTTGACGCTGTGTTAACATTAGTTTTGCTGGCAAAACGCCAGCACTCGGGGTTCCGAAATCTGTCTTCAGCGAAACAGACTGTCGTTTAATAATAGCCTGTGTTGGTTTTTTAACTTGTCCCGGCGATAAACTCACTTCGTGCACAATGCATTTCATTCTGTATTTATTTTTCTTCTGCTGGATAAAATTTGTACTGCAGTAAGTCCGCCGCCTGTTAGATGATCAATACATTCCGCTCGCTTGTTTGATAAAATTGTAAAGTGCAAGACATTCAAGTGCAGAACACCTGGTAGTCATTCTTGATCAGATTATCAATACACTCCACCGCTTGTTTGATAAAGCTGTACCCCAAATGGAAAGTGCAAAGCACTTCACACTTGGCATTTAGACTTGGACGGTCATCCTGCCCTTGGTAGAACCTATCGTTAAGAATCTGTCAAATACAATTAGCGCGTAAGCATAATCATCAGCTCCTGGAGCCTGTCCAAGTGACAACGTGACTTGAAATTTGAGATCCACTGTCTGCATCCTGATATTTTTGCATAGCTTCCATCAGATATTATATATCGAGATACGTCTCTGTTAGCAAATGCTGCAGCATCAGCTGAAAAATTACATTCGATCGCTCGTTCTGGACACCGTTTAGAATTTATTCTGACAAATATTCGTCTAACATCAGGACTGTCAATTACAGGATTGTTTTGAAGCTGACTTCCACGTCTATTATGTCGTTGAAACACAATAAATACATGCACTGGTAACTGCTCACGTGTGTTATTGATCGAATTCAGTATTGCGGTTTGATAAACTTTATTCTGCATAAAATGTAATATTTTGCCAAATGCTGTTAACATCGTCTCAAGTTCTACTGATTTATCGATCGACGGAACGACACGTGGCATTCACAGCGCCAGTCGTGAAATTGCAAACTGACAATCAGCAGCAACAGCAGCAGCTCTCATCACACAATCATTTTGATCAGCTCGGTCAAGTATAAGAGTATGTTTTATTCCACGAAATACTTTGTTGTAGTCTCTGCAAAATCCGAATATTGTGCTAAGCGGAAGCATCATTGTGATCTGATTTGAGTGGTCCGTGAATGCTCTTCGTTTAATATAGCCGTCGTTATACGTTGCAGCTAAAGTGAAAGGAACAATAGATTGAGCTTTTGTTAACAGCGCATCCGCATCAGCAGCAGCGGCTGGTGGAGTAATAGTTCTTATTGCACCACAAAGAACTATCAACGCGTTTCTAACATTAGCTTATCGCGGTCCCGTATTGAGCATGAAGTGGGGCTAAATACGCGTTAATATTAGTAATAGTCGCAGAGTCGTCAGCACCAGAACTACCGGAGGAGTATTAGCTAATCTAAACAAATCAGCTACTGCAGCTGTTCCAAGTCCAGTATCCTTAAACCAAAACATATTTGTTGCAACGGATCTCGAGTAGTCGTCGCTGAACGCAACTTTGTTAAGAATAGTGCTTGCAATTGGTAGGTGCATAGAAATATCTTCCACTGTTTGATTAGTTAGTTGATATCTGGCGCTTCCAAACAAACTCCAACCGTTAATAACAAGTGTTATTTGTGTACCAGCTGCAATAGCAATTGGTGGTACCGCCGTTGTCATTATACTGCCTCGTACTTCAAGTACGGCTTTATGTGGTAGCAGAAACACATCTTCGTCTCTTGCATTAAAAGTTCGTATCCCTGTTTTGTTAGGTTCGTTTGAATTTTCATCCAGATATTCAACATACTCAAATTCTGTTGTTGAGTCATCTGTTGGTATTTCCTCGGTCAGGTCAAGGTAAGTTTTGACAGACATTCTTTATCTGTTATTTTTAGACAAAAATTAGAACGCTGCAATATCTGGTCGAATGCCAGCATTCCGAGGTCTAGTTTTAGTTACTAGGTTTATAAAAATTTCTTCGCCTGGTGTAGTTTTTTTGTCGTTTTTATCAACGCCGTAGTGGTTTTTGATGTTGGTGATATTTCAGAAATTGTTTGTTTTACATCCCTGTCGCTTACGATAGGTTCAGTCGGTGGTCCGCCTTTGATTTAATCAGCATTTTTCCGTCCAACAACTGAACCTGCTGCAGAAAAAGCTCCTGTGGCAAAAGCTTTAGATGCGTCTAACGCGATAGGCGCTATTTGTTTTGCAATTCCAGGTACATTTTCAACTATTTTAGAGAATGTATTTCCAAAGAAACCTCCTAAGATATTTCTGTGATAAATTTTTCGTTGTTTCATTTTGTTTTACAAAACTGTCTGACAAAATTGACTTTGGGGAGCTAGCTCACTGTGATTAGTTCACTGTGGTGAGCAGAGCTCTAGTCAGCTAGCTATGATCGGTTAACCGATCGACCTCAAGTGCAGATAATATGTTACAATTTCGTTATTGAGATTTAGCTACCGGCCGGATTTATCAGTCAGTGTCATCGTGATAGAAGATATTTGATTTTCAACGCAAACAGGATAGTAGATTGTCTTGGATTTACTTACATTAGCGATCCAGGCGATTAGGAGAAAAATAATAAATAGTTTGACCTTTACTGCCACGTGCCGTATACGACTCGCTGGCAATAGAGCAGTTATTAAAATCGAATTTACTTCTGTTATATCAACGGGTGACTCGCCATCGTATGAAATTGAAGCTCTTTGCATTCAGAACCGTATTGTTTTCGAGCAAATCCTAATAACTGCCCGATGGTACTGAAATCGACAATAAAACCGTTTTTCAAAGTAATTCTAGCACGCAGTGTGTTATAGTTTGGAATGAGCTCAAAATTATCTGCATCAGATTCAACTTTAGTTGTAATTAATAACTTCATTACTTTATTTAGATCTGTAACGTTATAAGCGCCTTGCTGTATCTTGACAGAAGTCCAAGCCCGGCCAGCTGGCTGGATCGCTTGAAATGTGAAACGGTCATTAACATTAGTTCTGATATTTGCCATAGCGTGCCAAGCAGAAGCTGAAACTAAACCTATTTCATATTGCGTCGGGGACTTTTGCGTCTCTGGGTCCAGCTCGATTGGTGGATTATAAATAACAGAAGTTTGCACTGTCCGACATAGTCTGTGATGAATCAAGCAGTAACGTTTTTGATAACATTCTTATCTTATCTGATAGATAAAGCTGAACTGTTAGCAGTTTGTGCTTTGCGGTTAGCTAATCAGATCGCGACGATAAGATAGTTGTGTAAAATATAATATTCGCCGGATGTTAGATAACTGTTTGATCTCAGATTATCTAAAATTTCTGGCTACCTTTGATGCTATTAATAACATCAATCGATCAACTATTTCACCGGTCGAGTTATAGATCTTCAGACCATAAGCTATTTTCTCTTTTGCTCTAAGTTCGTCAGATTATTCAGCAAAGTTTTCTAATAACAATGTTTTGTAATTAAAACCTTTTTCTTTTTCTTATGCTTGATAATGTAATATCGTAAAGATCAGCAATAACACCTTCTCTGTGCATATTAAAATATTTTTGTGCGTCACCGTATTTAGTAGATTCTTTAAGCTTATCAAGAGCCACTTCATTATTATTTCTCACAATTCTTAGCTGTTCGATGTTATTATATATCTTATTATAACCCACTTTTTTTTACATCATCAACTGTCATTTTGTTTTTCCCAAATATTTCTCTTCAAAATCTCTTAACTAGGAAATATCTATTTCATATTTAGCTTCCCTTGTTAAAATATTAATCGTTTCATGCATCATGGCCACATATTCTTCATTACCCTCAACCTGCTCTTCAGTTTTTTGTAATACTACAGCCTGTCGTACAGCTGGATCTCTTATTCGCTCAATAATTTGCTGTGCAACTTCTTTTTCCTCCTCTTCAAGAATACCTCGTAATCCTTTCTCTGATAACTTTGTAAGATCTTCCGGTGATACCGCAGAAATATATGGCTGTTTGCTAAGTATTGCTTCAGTCACTGGTCTAAAAAGTCTAGCAGTTTCTTCTGCCGTTCGCTGTAGACCCTGACGTTCCTGCTCAACCTTCCTCTTGAACGCTGTTCTAGCTGCAAGAAATTGCTTTAGAACCTCTATTCGTTTTTCGTCCATTTTTTTGTTTTTATTTATTTTGTTAGAATAATTTTAGATTTTGCCGAAAGGCCAATTTTCAGATGTTTACTGACAGATTAATTTTCACAGTCCAAAAAACTGTCTATTCCACATCTGAACATACGATTTCGATCTCTTGCTAACTTATCATACAAGAAAATGTTGTGTCTGCCATCACTAGTAGTATTATGATAAAGGTCGACAAATTTGTCTTTCAATACTCCCCCGCACTGTTCTCGGGCCATGTTTGTACGTCGATATTGTCTAGTCCAGCAAATATTATGAAACAGCCTGTGTTTCGCCTGATAAATCTATCCACATTATAAAATCTTTGAGCTAGGTAGACTGCATTACATTTTCTGTTGCACGAGAGGGAAAAATAAGATTTTATCTTATTCATCTCAGCATTGCTGAGTGGAATGTCATCTAAGACAATTATTTTATGCTCGTCAGATTCTATCTCAGCAATAGGAATTAAATCTTCGGGCAGTCCGATAGGTCGTGGTTATGCTGATGTTTGATTAATCGCTCCGTTTCAAAGTTGATTATGCTCAGTCTATACCAGGTATTCACAAAATTTTATCTGGCAGTAATAAGAAGAATGAGCTATTACACAAAATTTGCTAAGTTAATTGAAATATCAACCTACAAAACAGCTTCAACTACAACCACTACGGCCGGCGCAGATTTAACAAATTATATCAAAACATCTGGGGATACAATGACAGGTAACTTAAGTATATCAGGTCAGCGAGTGCTATACATTGAAAGAATATATCAACCAATCAACCCAGATCACTCACAAGCAGTAATCATTGCACAACTTAGTGTGGTCAGTAATAGTAAGTTATGGTTTTCGGGTGGAAAGATGACTGGAAATATCAATATGAGTAAAAAATTGTAAATCTTGAAACTGACCTAAATAACTAACAAGCGGTAAGATAAGCAAAACATAGCTCGATAGACAATAAGAAGTTGTAATTATCTGGTAGGACGATACCTGGAAATGAAAATATGGGTGGGAAACTAATATTTCATAGTCAACTTGATAAAACAACTTTAGCCAATAACAATTCTGTAACAAGTGTCAAGTTTGTCAAGGACAACTTTGTATTAAAATCCGGTGACACTATGGTGGGAAATCTGGACATGGGATCGAATAAGATCACAACTAAGGCAATTCCATCAGCGGTATCAGATTTAACAAATAAAATTACGTCGAAGATAACATAGCAACCAATGTTGCATTCCGAGTAGCAAAATCTGATCATACGATGACTGGTATGTTTAGCATGGGCTCGAATAAAATAACAACGACTTATAGTTCAGTCGCCCCATTTGATCTTACAAATAAATTGTATGTGGACGCTGAGATAAGTGCAGCATGAGCGAGTGCAATTCCTTCTGCAGATGCCAATTACCTTAAAACATCCGGAGGCACAGTTACATGTGGTATCGATATGGTCAATAATAAGATAACTTCCATGTATGTGCCTGTTTCTACATCCTATCTTACCAATAAACAGTACGTGGATAGTGTTATAAAATCCCAAGCGAATGGCGGTAGTACAAAACGAGCTCAAAATAGTGTCGGTCACATTCCAGATCTTCCTGATGCTCTAAATAACCGCTGGGTTTTTGTTACAAGTGCATCATGTTATTATTCGGAAAATAAGCCAGATTATGTGTTTGCGTTTAACAAACTTCTATCTGACGGATTAGAGTGGGTCACAGACGGAGAAACAAGTAACTTTTGGATTAAAATAAAGTGTCCAAAAGCCGTTGTAATATGGAAATTTCAACTGCGAGGTCGAATAAATGCTAATTTTGGAGAATTTTATGAATTTGAATTACAAGGATCGAATGAGGATTCGACCTGGACTAAGCTATATAGTATATATATGTGTGTGTGTGTATATATATATATATATATATATATATATATATATATATATATATATATATAGAGAGAGAGAGAGAGAGAGAGAGAGAGAGAGAGAGAGAGAGAGAGAGAGAGAGAGAGAGAGATTGGTCGTGTTGATTATTCTCAGCAATATATACTTGATCCTGCAGTAACCACAAACAAGTACTCGTATTTCTGGATTTATGTTCTCAGCACGGAGGGGAGCTCTTACCCAGGTTTGACATTGTTTCAGATATATACAGTTGACAATTTAATGTAATTGTAATAGATAATGTCTGTTGATCCTCCAACGATCAAAGTCGTAAAAGAATTTTAAAATTTTATACTAAACCCGAAAACGGAGATCGAAATAGCAGATGTTGATTCGCTAGACTCAGAGAGTGTTGAGGAAGCAAGAGCGGTTAATATAATTGCTCGAATGAAAAAATTAATTTTACGTTCCCCAGGTTTAACTGAGAACAGCGATAACTCTACTAGAGTTTCTGGAATGAGAGGCTCTCAACTGAGATTCGCGATCAGAGACTTTGATATAATTAGCAAATACTGTCCTGTAAGTGAGTGTGAAGAAAGGCATATAAAGGTTGAAAAATATTTGATAAATACACTGCTAGAGCTAAATAGAGAAAATGTTTTGACGATCGACAAATCTAACCTTGCAAAACAAAATTTCATGGTGGTAAGAAACCAGAGCAAGAGCGACTAAAGAAGATTCACGATGCGCTTGACAAACTAGCTGAAACAAGGAAACACAAGTGCCTTAAAAATCGTAAGCTCAAGGACACATTTGCTAAACGTCTAGTATTTCATGTACTCGGTATGGACTATTATGATAAAAAGACGCTGTCAGAAATAGTAGATAACAGTACTGACACTAAACTGCTAACAACAGCATACCTAGTTTTGATAGACTCTCTCACCGGCGATAAAGAAAAGTATGACGTATATCAAATTAACTAAACACAGTATGAGAAACTGAGTCTAGAATTGAGTTATATCATGTCGAACGAGATATATTTTATCAAGAGCTTGAAGATATTACAACTGTGAAACCTATTATAGATAAAGATTATGAAATACAGTATAGTTCTAAAAAAACTGCGTTGAAAAACTATAAAAAGAAGCTGGAAAATTACTGACAGAAGCAAAATACAGAAATATCAAGGAGCTGATTGCTGGATACTTAAATCTAGCTGATATTCGAGGTCCTTTAAGTTTTGCAACAGCTTATGCAATTCTCAGGCAGCATCTAGTACTAAAAAAGTAAGCTGGGTCAGTTATGTTACGTTGTTAGTTATACCGACAAAACAGAAGATATTTATCGTGATAGAGTCACTGATATACTTGAAATACCAACACATTTTAACCCTCCATTTTCATCCTCAGTTTTAACAGAAATTGACCCCTCCTGTTCAGTTTCAACAAACGTAGCCTTAATCAAAAATCGCTAATCAGTCTCTGAGAAAGAATGCTTGGCAATTATCTTTGGGATAACTAAATTCCAACGTTACTTATATGGACGAAAATTTATTTTAGAAACGGACCACCAACCACTCGCATATTTAGCTCAAGCTTAGCTGACCAATGGACGATTAATGAGATGGTCATTATTTCTACAACAGTATCAAGTCCAGGTACGGTATATCGAAGGCAAGGAGAATGTAGGGCTGACTGCTTAAGTAGACTAGGGACATCTCAGGTGAAAGGTTCACCTGAGGACATGTAAGTGTAACGGTTAGATCTCCAAAAATTTGGAGAGTAAGAATCCCTGATTTTACTCTTAAGGAGGGGGTTAAGTAATGGAGCAAATTTTTCTGTCGATCTCTGTAGAACACATTTAGTTGGACACGTGTACGATTAATTAGATTTATGGATATCTGCGCGCGTTTAAATTGCCATAATGCACGGATTGGTACAGTCTCTGTCATGAGTTTAGCGATTTTTGATTAAGGTCTTCTTCACTTTTGGCTTTCTTTACCAAATCCTCAGGGTGCCTCGCCTCTTACGCCCCTTAAAACTCTGTGTCCACTTTGAGTTTGTAGAACGTATTACGTAGACGTAGAACGTAGAACGTAGACGTAGAACGGAGAGCTATCTTGCCCTTCCAAAATAACAAAAATAAGCAACCTAAATCTTCCGTCACATTATACTGGAGGAATAGATCAATACCTTCCCCCCCCCCCCGTTATGTCAGATAAATTCTATCCTAATTTCAGACAGATTCTACGGCTATCTAGTCTAACTGGCCATGACAGACTGTATCAACCTAGTTTCACAAAATTATGGTCAACAAATGGCTATTTCAACGTCCCACCGAGACATTAGTTCCAGACTAGTCTCAATTACACAAATGAATGAAATTCCTTGCTACTGTATTTATAACAACAATCAAGTGGTTATCATACGTGAACTCATATATAGGTCGGAGAATTCACACGGATTCTCGCATCTCAACTAAAATAAGGCATGAAATTCTAGATACATAATTTCCTATAATAAACCAGACTATACGTTCAAACAAGTCGTCAATGTTTATATAAAGAAAACTATCATTGTACGGACTCAGATAAACGAACTCAACACAGGTATACCATATCAAGAAATTAAATCTACGAACTTAAAACAAATAAATCCATGCAAATACAAGGAAATAAATCAAACAAATCATCATAGTAGTATCAATGAATTATATAAGATTATTGCAGATACCTTGTTTCCCAAGCTCTCACTTCCAGAACGTGTCTGTCAATTTTTCCAGACAATTGCTTCCCCTGGATGATTTCTACGAGTGAGGTTACTTCTTAACCCACTCGGAGTCTATTTTACATTTGTTCTCTTCAGAGAAAAAGCGTAGACTGATTTCAGTTTTGCTATTTTGCACATTTAACCTGAGAGTTTTTCATGTGAAACCACGCGCCCCCCCCCCCCTTCACAACGTGACCAATCTGGATGAAATACGTTTCCCGCCCGAACTTGCTGAAACAATGTAGTTCGTCCGACAACCTTGATTACCCAATTGATTCCTGGTAAGTTTCAGAAATGACAGTTTTCCATAACGATCAGAAATTGACCCCTCCTGTTCAGTTTAAACAAACGTAGCCTTAATCAAAAATCGCTAAACTCATGACAGAGACTGTACCAATCCGTGCATTATGGCAATTTAAACGCGCGCAGATATCCATAAATCTAATTAATCGTACAAGTATCCAACTAAATGTGTTCTACAGAGATCGACAGAAAAATTTGCTCCATTACTTAACCCCCTCCTTAAGAGTAAAATCAGGGATTCTTACTCTCCAAATTTTTGGAGATCTAACCGTTACACTTACATGTCCTCAGGTGAACCTTTCACCTGAGATGTCCCTAGTCTACTTAAGCAGTCAGCCCCTACATTCTCCTTGCCTTCGATATACCGTACCTGGACTTGATACTGTTGTAGAAATAATGACCATCTCATTAATCGTCCATTGGTCAGCTAAGCTTGAGCTAAATATGCGAGTGGTTGGTGGTCCGTTTCTAAAATAAATTTTCGTCCATATAAGTAACGTTGGAATTTAGTTATCCCAAAGATAATTGCCAAGCATTCTTTCTCAGAGACTGAATAATTGCGTTCTGCGGACAACAATTTTCTGCTACTGTAGGCAACTGGGAATAAATTTCCGTCATGCTCTTGTAATAGTACTACCCCTAAACCTCTATCACAAGCGTCAATACGTAAGACAAAATCACGTGTCAGATCAGGCAGTTTCACTACGGCGTCTGACGTCAGTCTGTCTTTTTAACGTCTGAAATGCACGCTCACATGCGTCTGTCCATATAACTTTCGTCGGAGCCTTTTTCCGAGTCAAGTCAGTCAATGGGCTTGCAATAGCGCTGAAGTTTGCAACATAGCGACGATAATACCCTGCTAGTCCCAAGATAGATCGAACTTCCGTCTTAGTCGTTGGTCGTACTGCGTTCCTAAGTTGGTCGACCTTTGAACTATCTGGTGTTAACGATTCCAGTTTCGAAAAGGGTAACGGACATGACTTAAACTTCACCGGCTTCTCATCCAGCAGCTTTAGTGTGAACTCCTCCAACTCCGTCTTGCCAGGTCTTTCTGTCAACGGACCCCACATGTACAGGTGTACACGTCATAGGGTTAGGTTGTGGCAATACATACCTACACCCTAATATCACGTCATGAGACAGTCCCGACAAACACGCTGCTTGAATTCACCCCTTTACATACGGCGAATCAAGGTCTGTGTTAACAACCGGGAGCGAATCTTTCATCCGGTTAGCAAACTGGACTTCAACCGTCTCGCCTGTATAATCCCCAGGCTTGACATACCTACTATCTACCAAGGCCGGATAACTACAACCAGTATCAAACAGTACGGTTGCCCACTCACCATTTACCGTAGCTGCCGCTGTGTTAGTCAACTCCACTGGTTCCTGTCCCATAACAGTATTCGTAGCTACCGTATTAACCGTCGTCGGATGATACTTTCTACAATCCTTAACGACATGGCCTGATCTGTTGCAGCCGTAACACACTGGCTCACCTTTCCTCCATGTATTATCCTTCTCTACCCCATGAGTCTTCCCCGACCCACGGAAATGTTCTCGGCTGGGATTTACGGCCCCTGGCCTCCCACCATTCTGACCATTCCGTCTTTGGGGTGCCACCTCATTGGTCTTCCTATGCTCGCTGATGCCAGGTCGGTCCCTCCCACCCCAGGTGGTTGGACGCGAGTGTGCGCTCTCATAGCACTCGGCCATCACGCTTATATCATCCAAGATTGAGAATTCACGCTCCGCTAAGAACACTATTAAGTCTTTCCGGTAGGTACTTAAAACGTGCTCTTTCAAAATTTCCTCGCGTATGCCTTCATACGTTTGCACGGTACCAGCCATTTTCATTCATTTATCAAACAGTACACGTACGCGGTTATGGAATTGCGCGTGCGTTTCGGTATCTCTTTTCGACGCTTCTCTAAAGAGTTTCCGAAACGTTTCCTCCGACAGCTCATAGTGCCCTAGTAGCGCTTTCTTCAAAGCGTCATAGTCATCTACCTCGTCCGGCGTCATGTTATGGTAGACGTCTTTCGCGGCCCCCTGTAAGAATGCCGAAACATTGATAGCCCACTGGTCTTTGGGTAGCTGATGAACCAATGCCAGCTTTTCGAACCGTGACAAAAAGTTGTCAATTATTTTGTCCTTGTCGTTGAACGTGGGCATGGTGATTTGTATTGGTCGTCTGCCTTCCGATCGCCTACTCGTGTGTCCTGGACGTTCGTTCAAGTCTTCACCCCTTCTGGACTCTGCTTCGATTCTCAGCCTCTCCATGGCTAACATATGTTCACGTTCTCTGGCTTTCTCTTCGGCCTGCAATCTGGCTAGTTCGAGCTCTCGTTCTGCTGCTTGCGCTTGTCTGTCTTTCTCTCGTTCCTCGGCTAGTTGTTGCTTATGTTCTCTAACACTTCGCTCAACAAATTCAGCTAACTGGGCCCCTTCGTACCTAAGTTCATCCTTTCCAATCGAGCGGAATTCCCTTATTAACTGTCTGTCTGTCACCATTCTCGTCTACTTATACTGTGACACAAGACTTAACTTCTCTACCTACACTCAAGGTTTACTGCCCTACTACGAGATAGCTCCGCACGTATTTACCTTACCTCTAGTATGGCCCTACTCAATTAACCCAAATAACCTTTGCACCAACAGTCAATAAACAGGAAGCCCCTCCACTGAAATGTCTCTCCCCAAATTAGCGAAAAGCTTACACACTAACAAGGCGAAAAATTTACTGCTGCAGGGTTGGCCTGACTATCTCTCCCAAGAGAATACAAAGGTAAAAATTTTTCCTCACTTCCTGAATTTTGAATACTACCCCTAGCAACAAGGGAATTTGCATCAATCTCTCACAATATTTTCATCACAATATGAAAACAGATGACAAGACAATTGCATGCACAATATATATATATATATATATATATATATATATATATATATATATATTAAGCAGGCAATGATTCGATCCACTTTAATCTCTGTTTCTTGAAAAGTACTATTGCAATTATCAATTTTCTGTTCTATATTTGCTCAGGCCTTTTTACTCGAATACAAATGTTCAGATCCCTAGACGAGCGCCCACTTTGTCGGATACTCCCCTCCCAGCTTTATTGGGGTGGGTGTTCTGGGTTTTGGTTATCGTTATTTAGAGGGGATCGCCGACGGTGTAATTTTGCCCGGAACGAGTAAATATCAATAGAAATTGAGAAATTTACAGGTGGAATAGATAAAGAGCTGAGCAGGTATATAGAACAGAATAACACGAGCCCCCGTTACAAATAAAGACAAAATTTAATCAAAATTTCTAACAATAAAGTTCATAAACAAAAGTAATAATACATTACGATTGAAAGATACACTTCTTTCTTTTTGAATGAAGTTATTCAACGAATTTTCAAATACAAAGAAATTATGATACCAATAGCCGATCTGTTAAGCGATAGAATTTAAATCCTCATTAGATCAAGTGAAATATATCGAAAACATTGTCATGTACAGTTTCATAACCTGATGGTCTTGATTCAGTCCAAATTCCACAGCGACTATCCCTTTTGACTTCCTTGTGCCGGTAAGTTTGGGTCTTCTCCAATTTTGACTTCCTTGTGCTGGTAAGTCTGGGTCTTCTTCACTTTTGGCTTTCTTTACCAAATCCTCAGGGTGCCTCGCCTCTTACGCCCCTTAAAACTCTGTGTCCACTTTGAGTTTGTAGAACGTATTACGTAGACGTAGAACGTAGAACGTAGACGTAGAACGTAGAGCTATCTCGCCCTTCCAAAATAACAAAAATAAGCAACCTAAATCTTCCGTCACATTATACTGGAGGAATAGATCAATACCTTCCCCCCCCCCCCGTTATGTCAGATAAATTCTATCCTAATTTCAGACAGATTCTACGGCTATCTAGTCTAACTGGCCATGACAGACTGTATCAACCTAGTTTCACAAAATTATGGTCAACAAATGGCTATTTCAACGTCCCACCGAGACATTAGTTCCAGACTAGTCTCAATTACACAAATGAATGAAATTCCTTGCTACTGTATTTATAACAACAATCAAGTGGTTATCATACGTGAACTCATATATAGGTCGGAGAATTCTCACGGATTCTCGTATCTCAACTAAAATAAGGCATGAAATTCTAGATACATAATTTCCTATAATAAACGAGACTATACGTTCAAACAAGTCGTCAATGTTTATATAAAGAAAACTATCATTGTACGGACTCAGATAAACGAACTCAACACAGGTATACCATATCAAGAAATTAAATCTACGAACTTAAAACAAATAAATCCATGCAAATACAAGGAAATAAATCAAACAAATCATCATAGTAGTATCAATGAATTATATAAGATTATTGCAGATACCTTGTTTCCCAAGCTCTCACTTCCAGAACGTGTCTGTCAATTTTTCCAGACAATTGCTTCCCCTGGATGATTTCTACGAGTGAGGTTACTTCTTAACCCACTCGGAGTCTATTTTACATTTGTTCTCTTCAGAGAAAAAGCGTAGACTGATTTCAGTTTTGCTATTTTGCACATTTAACCTGAGAGTTTTTCATGTGAAACCACGCGCCCCCCCCCCCCTTCACAACGTGACCAATCTGGATGAAATACGTTTCCCGCCCGAACTTGCTGAAACAATGTAGTTCGTCCGACAACCTTGATTACCTAACTGATTCTGGTAAGTTTCAGAAATGACAGTTTTCCATAACGATCAGAAATTGACCCCTCCTGTTCAGTTTAAACAAACGTAGCCTTAATCAAAAATCGCTAAACTCATGACAGAGACTGTACCAATCCGTGCATTATGGCAATTTAAACGCGCGCAGATATCCATAAATCTAATTAATCGTACAAGTATCCAACTAAATGTGTTCTACAGAGATCGACAGAAAAATTTGCTCCATTACATAATCAATAATGAAATCGACGTTGTTGCCTCAACAAAGGTTGTTTTCGTATTTTGTCTAGACTAATGTGGGGGACTGTTTAGGGGGTTAGTCATGCTGTCGTCCTAATGCAAAATAGGGGTTTGGCTTAGATACCCCAGTTAAGCTAATTACTTATACAAGATTTCTGTACAAACAGTAATGTAACGTATTTTTTCAACTACAATTAACTATCGGAAAAAGCTCTATGTTTTGCTGGCAATTTAGATGTCCCGAGTCACGTGTCAAGCTGCGCTAAAAGTAACACAGCCTAACCTAAAAATTTATATGACGCATTGACGTGCTAACAATAACACCCAGCTCTAATACGCCCACGCTCAAGCCAAATCAATACCAGTTACGATTTTACATGACACAACAGACATGATTTGTGGCTTAAAATGCTCGGACAAATTATAAGTTCTCCGTCTATAAGTGCATTGATACTGATAAATTCTCTTCTGTAAGTGCGTGTATACTGATAAAATTCTCTGTGATCTATTGTGAACAGCGCCTCTGGTATCGTATATGTGTTTATTTTAGCTGTATATTTTTAAGTAGATTCCGTAGTATGTGGTTAGCACAGACAGACACTCTTTAAATCGACCTGTGGGAACTTACTTCAGGTTCGATCCCAGCGCGCGACAGACAATATTTGTCGGCGTTAGTAAAAAGAATTATTATAAGTGGGAAGGCGGCCACGAGCAATTGAAAAAGATGAAATATCGTTGATCGAGTAATTGTAAAACGTGACCCAGGTGCACTTGCCTGTTCCCCCCCCCCCCGGAAACCCAATAAGGGTGTTCGTTTTATAACATTCTGGGTTTACTTAGGGGTGTGTGTGTGTTTGATTACAAATTAACAAAATTAAAATTCAGGATAGAGAGCCATCTGAATATCTAAAATTTCGTACTAAAATTTCGTTTCGCACTTAGCGATTTTCTAGGGAGGGTGTTGGAAAAAACTATAACAATTACCCGTGAAATAGTTATTCAAGATCAGTCACTTGGGACGTGGCAATCTCCTTTTGCCATTTTTTTTTTTTTTTCTCCATCAGGCTTACATACAAGCCTCGGATTGGCCTTTGGTAATATAAAAATCAACATTTATTTAGGCCGGATTACAGCAACAAGGCTTGGCAAGGGAGTGGGTTCCCCCTCAAGGTCGACGCCACTTTTTTCGGTCGGTCAACCC
Source organism: Megalonaias nervosa (assembly GCA_016617855.1). Classification (NCBI taxonomy): domain Eukaryota; kingdom Metazoa; phylum Mollusca; class Bivalvia; order Unionida; family Unionidae; genus Megalonaias; species Megalonaias nervosa. Next base: position 20,528 of record JAECUM010043683.1, read on the forward strand.
CTTCTTCTGCTGTAGAAGAATGGCAGAACATTGTAACGTTAAAAGCTAAGCACAGCCATGGAGCTGTTCGAGAGAGTGCAGCACCTCCTGAACCAGGTGGAAGAGTTAAAGTTATATCCTCACAGTCGTCATCTGATGAGATGACCTTAAGAACAGCAAAAACTCTAATGAGAGAAGTGATAGATGAGGACGTGGTGACCATAAATGCGACCAGGGCTGATGATAAGAGTGTAATCAAATGAGAAAGAATGGAGAGTCAGTACCATTGCCTGTATAAAAACTGAATAAAGATTGAAGAAAAGATGCGGAAAGCAATCCCTGACGTGGAGCTGTGGCAGCAAAGACTCTAGTGAGAGAAAAGATGGATGATGAAGAAGTGGTGACAATAAAAATAAAGAGTGGGATGAGGAGAACATGGTATCAGAGTAAGAGAGAAGGGAGAGACAATTCCTTTGCCTACAAAAATAATGTTTAATAATCCAAGAAAAGATGGGGAACGCAGCTATATTTTGAGGCGCTGTGTCAGCAGCATCAGCAACAAGCAGAGCCACCTCTGATTCCCCATACAGAGGACTAGCAGAAGAAACTATAGGCTCATTATCTCCACCTGAACATCTTGGAGTAGGATTGAAAATAAATGGTGACAAAGATGTGCCAGAGACGGGATCTGCGACGACTAAGGGAGAGGAGTGGTGACAGTAAACCCAGTAGAGGGGTGTGATGGATTGAATATCAAAGCACTAACATTACATTTTCCGTACGTCCCCAGAATATTTCAACATGGAAACGTCCTATAACTGAATATTGTAACGTATGATTTTTCGTACTTCCTCGTGTGTCGCCACTGTTAATCCTTTCAACAAATTTAGCATAGGAATTCCTGAATGTACCTCAGTCGTCGGCCAATGTAAACCTTCGGCGTAATGTTAATTACCGTTCATCACTCAATCGCCACACATCAGTAGTAGCCCCGGGATAACTCGAAACGTTTTGTACCGTGGTATTCTGGTAATACCGCGGACCTCAATTTTCTTGTATTGTAGATGGAGGTAGAGATTTAACTTTATAAGGATGAGCATAAGGTACCTAGGTAATAGATTACTAAGTGTTGTCAGTCTATACCCGCGTGTTGGTAGTAGATTACTGGTTGTTGGATAATAAATCGCTGAGTGTTGATAGCAGACAAATGGTTGGCGGATAGTGGATGTATGAGTTCTCGAAAATTGTTAACTGGGTGTTGATATTAAAAATAACTGGTCTCTGAATAGTAGATAACTGGGTGCTGGCGGTGGATAACTGGTTGTATAGATAGTAGACAGTATACAATTGGACGCTATCAGCTGGATATTGTGACAGCTACGTGGTGGACAGTAGATAAATAGGTATTGATATGTAAGGATTTTTTTATGAAGATGTTAGTATTTGTTTTCCAAAATGGAATGTAGAGGAGGAATGAGGATATTATAAAATGGTGTAGAAACTTTACCTTTATAAAAAGGATCTTAGGGTTGTAAGAGGAGATAAATTATTTTTGTTATCAAGCAAATCAAATTAAGTCATTTCAAACCCCCCATTCTCTTGGTCGACGAATTTTAACCAATTACATTTCCCACCAAAATAGAACCAGCATATAACAAACTGACAGATTCACCACACATAATAAAACTATGACACAATACTATATTTTCATTTGAGTGCAGTTCATTGCCGCATGCTATACTGTTACAAAACATACTTTTCAGAATGGAGGCCTCGTGTTACTTTCTCCCACAGAAAATTTTGACGCCATTTAACACAGAAATCCTGCCTGAGTCGACCTCTCCAAGTAACTAAGTGGTTAGAGCGTCCGCCTTGGATGCGAGAGGTCGCGGGTTCGAACCCTGGCCGAGTTATACCGAGGACTTATAAAATTGTACTATAAGCTGCATCGCTTGGCGCTCAGCACAAAACGGTTAGTGTTAGGACTGGTCGGCCTGGTGTCAGAATAATGTGATTGGGTGGGACATCATGCTACGTGTCTGCGGCATGATGCTCCAGTGCTAGCCAGCACTCTAAACTACCACACTGCAGACATCGTAGCGATATGACTGAAATTTTTTTAAAGCTACGTTAAAAATCCAAATCTCTCTCTCTCTCTCTCTCTCTCTCTCTCTCTCTCTCTCTCTCTCTCTCTCACACACACACACACACACACACACACACACACACCTATTTGAGTCCCAAGTGTCCCAAGTGTCATACTATAACTAAGTTTTGGATAGTAGATAACTATGTTTTAGACACTAGTTAACTAAATGTTTGATAATAGATAATTGAGTGTTAGTAGTGAAGGGGTTACTTTACGGACAACGGGAATTACCATTACAAGACCACCTGGGATCGTTTACGCACAAGATTTATACGGACAAAAGGTTGGGACTGTATACGGACAAGGGAAAGTTTAACATAGGTTGGGCTTGTATAGGGACAATAGGAATAGAAAAGGGTGACGTCATGGACATTGGCAACAATGTTGCAAGTGGCTGACCTTAGTCGGGCGAACAGTGACAGCGGAAAAAACAAGCTATAACGCCCGGCGGGGCGGGAACGAACTTCCGGGCGGTACTGACCAACGGTGCAGGTCGACCCGTACCGTTCATACAAAAAAAGCACAAACATAGATTGATGAACATCAATCTATCACACAAAAAATCGACTACACACATGTTAGGAAAGAGAGAATAGACATCTTTTCTAGACATATGAGTGGCCCTGAAAAGGACCTTTGGGTTTATTCTTCTTCTTGGTCTTCTAATTTATGTCTTCTCGTCTTCTCCTCCACCAATCTCTTATTTTCTTTATTACATTTTTCTTTTTCTTCTCATCTTTGTTCTCCTCTTCTTCTTCTTCCATTACCTGTATTCCCTCTTTTTTCGTCTTTTCGTTTTCCACTTCTTTCATTATTTTTTAATTCCATAATCTCATTCTCTCTTTGTCCTATATGTCTTCCTTTTCCTCCTTTTCCTTTTTAATCATCTCCCTTAATATATCGTTCCCTTTCTTCAAATTATTTATCTCCATCTTCAATCGGTGGAGACTATAGGCGCCATGCTCCATCCTAACTAATATTTCCTCTACCATACCTAGGGTATCCACCACCTCTTGCAATTTTATCATCTTGTCCAAATGGTTGCTTGCTATTTTTTTTATTCAATGTTGAATGGCGCTAATTGAATTGAATTGAAATTTGGATTAAAGTGGAATGCGCACATATTGTGCATGTGCCACTATTTAATGCCTGCAAGGCAGACTGTTAATTATTCCTGAGAGAGGGAATCAGAGCCACCTCCCCCAGGCCTTAATGCACTCAAGGAGTGCTGTTAATTAAGCCGTCAGGCAGCGAAACAATATGTTCCAAGCTACCTGAATGATAGGCTTGTTATGAGTGGGAATAGACCCAGCACACACTCATGTGTCAGTCCGCTTCTACCAATCGGTGTTAATGAGTGGGATTTGAAGCACACACTCACCTTTTGTTATAGAGAGTTTCGGTTGGTATATTCATGCGTGCATTGCACGCTGTTAAATTTTTATGTCCGGTCGAGGCAAGGTAGGAACGCAGGCAGACAGGCGCAAATCCACCGGAAGATGCCCATTGACTCCAGGGCTCTGGCCTAAATTGTTGCGTCTTGCACGAATTTTGAATTTGAATATTTTTAATGTCGAAAGTTTTCATAAATATGCTGAATGTGGAAAAAAACCTATGTGCTGTTTTGGAGTAATATTAGTATGAAGGAGGTACCTCAGATGACAGCCATTAGTATGTTATTAATTTAATATTTGTCACATTGTGTGACTGGCCCTGATGGTCCTGGGCTTAGATCACCTTATAGAAACTGTTGGTTTGCGGTCCTAAATAGCATACTTGATTTTAACAGGGCCTATCGGTCTTGGGGTTAACTGAACCGTGATTTTGGGACCGGGTACATACGTAAAGTATTTATTTGCCACCTTGTGCAGCGGCGCCTGATGGTCATAGGGATTTGACCACCTTATACGTTTCTAGTTGGGGCCCTAATGTAGTTGTAATTTTTGGTTTACGATGCCGCTGGAGCAGCGGGCCCTGATGGGCTTGGTGTTCGGACCACCTTATAATGTCTAGTTTTGAGGACATTATCAATTCATAGTGGAATGTCTGTCATCTTTGCTTAAGTGGGTTGATTTGTTAGGGTTAAGGAGATATTAGCTTGGTAGTTGGATGATAGGTTTAATTAGGGTAGTGAAAGGATTAGGAGGGGAGGAAGAGCAAAGAAGAATTTTTTTTTAAGATTAAGATCAGGCGGAGATTTTTAATTATTATTTAATTTGTTGTGGTGTTTGAGTGGTTCCATGAGATGTAAGATGGGATATTAGGTGGGATGTCATTACGTAGGATGTCTTTATTGAACGGTAATCGTTACTGTAGGGATTTTGACCTGCAATTTTAATTTTGTTTATAATTGGAGCCAACTTTTGAAGAAGACGGACATCTCTGCCGAGTAATCAGGTCCCCAGGTGACGTGTCAAAGACATCCGCCTATCTGGTTGAGTCCTTATATTTGTTCTATTTAGTTGGTTTCATAGCTGTGTTTGTTACTGTGGGGACTGCAATAGGGTTAGTTGCTTATGAGTTGTGATTTTAATTTTGTTTATAATTAGAGCCAACTTTTGAGGAAGACAGATATCTTTGCTGAGTAATCAGGTCCCCAGGTGACATGTCAAAGACATCCGCCTATTTCGTTGAGTCCTTATATTTTGTCCCTATTTAATTAGTTTCATATCTGTTTTGTGGAATTAGTTGGGTTGTTCCATGAGGTTAAAGATGGGGTAGAGGCTCCAGCCCTGCGCTCAGACAGGTACACGCCCCTATTTGGGCTGTAAACCGAAGCCCTTCCCCCCATCCCACACCCCTGGTCCAGATTTAGGTGGGATGTCATTTGTTTATTTTATTTTATTTTATTTTGTAATGTCCTGACAGGCTGGGATGGGGACGTGCTAAATTTGTTTCCTAAGTCCGGATTCGTTTAAGAAGTTTAGGATGTTATTGTATGTTATATTTATATTAGGGTTGTTATTTCCTATGATTTCCGGATATGTCACTGGGGATCCAATTTCTTTTTGGGCTATTTGGAACTTGATTCAAGCCAATTGATACTGAGAGCAGTTATTAAAAATATGATGGAGATCCTCTATGGTATGGCAGTTGTAGCAGTTTATGGTTGTGGGTTTGGGACCTAAGTGTTTACCAAACCTGCTGGTAAGTTTTGTCTTGCCTGTTAATATTCTGTTAATAATTCTTTGGTCCGAGCTGTTTACTTTAGGTGGTTTTATGGTCCTGTTAACTTCATTAAAGGTGTAATAGAGTTTTCTGCCTTTGGGTGTGGTATTCCAGTTTTCCTGCCATTTTTTGGTTATGTAATTTTAGCAATATTTTGGATCTTTGTAATGCTATACTTAAGTGTAGCAGGGTTGGGATCTCCCAGTTTGCTTTTGGCGGCTTGATCTGCTTGTTCATTACCAAGGATTCCTATATGTGACGGTATCCACATAAATTCTACTATCTGATTCATAGTGGATAGTTCTTTCAGTAGGTGATAAGCTTTGGTAAGGAAATTTTCTCTTGATTTAGTGTTTTTAATTTTTATTGATGTAATTACACTAAGTGAGTCGCTTATGATTACTTATTTTTGGATTGTTACGTATATGTAATTTAATTGCTTGTGTGTTAGTTTTAAATTCTCCTTTATTTTATTTTTATTTTCATTACATGTTATTGTAATAACTTTATTCACTGGATTTGATTTTATTTCTCGGAAAATTCAGTTTTCTGTTTTGACCTGATAAACACGCAGTCTATTGCTCAATTATATTTTTAGCTAACCTATTTCTTGACCTTAGTTCCGATTTTGTAAACATTGAATGAAAATGACTGGTCATTACCAAGGTCATGCTCAACCCACGTGTTAGTCTGTTGTAAACAGTTTTATTTTAAAATTTATTTCCAGAGTGGTAATTTGATTTTAGATAGGGCTATTCTAGCCTACGTGCAATTTGGCATTTTTATTTTCCTGCGCTGTTCAAGTTAAGTGACCACGTGAGCCATCATGTGATCTAAAATTGCGGGTTAAAACAGACATTTTCTAGTGGATTTGATCAGTCGTAAATATATACCTTCGGGCTCAAGGTATTTGTCTTGTTGTCGCCATCTGAGTTGATTCTCGTATTTAAAATAATTTATTCGCCCTTTATACTCTTCTTCAACGAATTTCTTGGACAAAGACATTCACTAAATTATTCGGAATTCAAAAGCCGGAATTATATTCTTGGTGACTCAACAAGGACCTGTTGACACGTCAACACAACTGGTTATAGAGGACGTCATTACCTTCCGTATTGGAACTTCATCGAGATTGGAACTTAGATTCAATTAGAACTTTTTAGTGATAGGACTTGTATTTTTGAATTCTAGGAATAATTTTTGGATTATATTCACAAACCGTAAGTCCTATTTCATATTTTTGCCTTGTTTTCTAGGGAAATAAATTATTTTGTTAAATTTACAAAGCTTGTTGACTTCACTCTTTTCTTTAGTTACTTTTGACAGGATGTTGTTTTCTTTAATCCAGTTTGATGATTCGATGATGGCCCGAATTCTGTAGTATATAGAGAGCAGTGATCTGGTAATCTGATTCCCATTTGTATGTTGTACTCTGGGATGACCACTGCTGCTCCTGTTCTGGGTGGGTCAGGTTTTTTGGATCCATCAGTATATATTTTTTACGAAACTAGAATAGGTGTCTTGTATATCCATTGCAATGTAGGTTTTAAGTTTTAGCTCTTGTTCCAATTTATTTCCGTATTCGGTAGCATTGGTGTTAATCCTTGGTCTAGTGTTTATCCAAGGTGCATGATCAGGGGTTTTGTGTATTCCTCCTGCTGGTCCAAAATTGACAAATGTTTCCTCAGTTCTAGAATATGTTTTCCGCCTGGAGTGTTTCATGCGAGTTTTTGACTAAACGTTTTGTTGCATTTGCTAATGGCTTTTTTAGTGGGATGCGTGTTTGGATGGCTGGTTAACCAAATTGAGTATCTGAGGAGCATTTCTTGTCTTCTCGGCCTTAGTGGCAGTTCTCCAGTGAGTAGTTGTAGTTCATCCAGTGAGGTTGAGGGTAAGGTACCGGTGCAGATTAGCAGTGCTTTCCTTTGAATAGCATCCAGCTTTTTCATGTGCGTTTGGTTTGCTGAGTTGTAGACTTGACAACCATAGTCTAGTTTCGATCTTATAAGTGCTCTATAGAAAGTTATCAAAGTTTCTTGGTTGTATCCCCAAGTGGTACCTTTATGGTTTCTTATTAAGTTAAGATCTTTGGTGCAATTTTTAATTAAGTGGTCAATGTGATGTTTCAAGTCAAGATGGTCGTCGAGGAGCATGCCTAGGAACTTTACAACTTTAACATATCTGATTATTTGATTTTGGATGTAAAGTTTGGGGTAAATAAGTTGTTTATTTATTTTAGGGGCGAAGATGATTGTCACTGTTTCTTCATGTGAGATCTTAAACCCCCATTTATTGGCCTATCTCCCTATATTGTCTAACCTTTGCTGGATTTCTGAGATTACTTGGTTGCTAGAAGAGTTTCCTGCTCTCCATACTCCGCTATCATAAGCAAATTGTGAATTGTTTACTTTTGCTGAGGTGAGGTTGTGATCCAAGTCGTTAATCATGATGCTGAAGAGAGTAGGGCTGAGAACGCTCCCTTGCGGACTTCCATTTTCTAGGGGGTACTCTTCAGAGTGAGTGTTCCCTACTCTTATAATAATATTCCAACCTGTGAGAAAGTTCTCAATCCACTTGAACATGCGCCCACTAATTCCGTTAAAATACAAGTCAAACGCAAAGAACAATTGTATCCGTTACGTCACCAATGTTTAAACCACTGGTACCTGAATGCTATAGGAGGACTGATTTTGAAGAAAGCGTTCCAGTAGTCAGATATTGATCAACTACCCAAGGATGAGAAGGATTTGTTTGCTACTCATCCTACTTACTACAAGGTAGACTTACTGCAGCGAATTCCAGAGGAAGAGTGAGAGGGTTACCGAAATCTTTAACACAATTTAAACTTGGTTCAAGAAGAACTTCTGTACGATGTGTGATGTGCAAGTTAGTGACTAAACAATATAGATTCGCCACTAGAGTACTATCAACTCTGTGCAGTAAAGTACACTTATTTCCTCCTGCAAAAAGAGGTATATAAACTTGCTACCATGTCACAACCTTTATCATTAGTGACACAACAATTGCCGTGGAAGGAAATCAATGACAGTATTCAGACTGTGGCGGATTACCAACCCTTTTTACGAGAACTGTATCCAATGAATTTGTGTCGTCGTGTGGTGTGTGTCTTAGTGAGTTCTTTTCTGGGATTTCGTTTACCAACCGATTCCATGCGGGCTCTTTACGATATGTACTGTTAGGTACCACCAAAAGCATGAGGGTCGTACCTTTAAATGTACACGAGACACTCATTTTCTTAAAAGCCTTGCGCTTTCATCTCCATACTTCCCGACCTCTACGGGAAAAAAAGATTCGTCAACTTTTAGTCACTGAAAATGTTTACGAAGATGTGTGTGTAGCTTGTGACTTACACACTCACTTGTCATATGTACGTGACTCGAAAAGTTTGGGTTTCGAGGCTTGGACAAAAGAAGCGGCAAACTATCCCCAAGATTTGTGCTCATAAATTCAAACGTTCAGTGAAAAAGTGTTAGCCACAGTGTCAGAAGAAGAACCCGACACCGAGGAAAACCACTTCATTCAGGACAGGACCATCGTTGACATGGACATCCCCGAAACGTCATTCCGGTAGGACTCCTGTGTGACTGTGCCAAGTGTAGAGCCTCTAAGAACATTACAAACTGTCCCTAGGACACCACACCTTCGTCATCAAAAATGTTGTACAGTGACTTGTTTATACTCCACTTTGATCGTTTTGATTTGTATTTTATCGATGTACTTAACCATTTGGCTTTTATGTATTTTTTTTGTTTTGTTGTTTTTTTTTGTTTTTTTTTTTTTGTCTTTTGTGTTCCATTTTAAAAATGTTTTGAAATAAACGTGTCCTGAAAAAAGTGTAAAAACTCTTACCTTGTCTGTCTTCGTTTCAAAAGTGACATTCCCTTCACTATGGCTACCTCTGCTGTATCTGCTCCTTCTTCCTCCACTTTCAAAGCAATCGACCAAAACTTAGATCGTGCTAGTTGGGAGGTCTTGAATCTTCGTCATCCGTTTAACATGTTAATTGCTGGACAAGCGGTTCAGGCAAAACCGAATTTGTCAAACGTTTGATCAAACATAAACATCATCTGATCTATCGTCCACGTCAACGTGTCCTCTGGTGTTACAAAGAGTGTAATCGGCTTACAGCCTCCTGCGAGAAAGTCAAGGCGATTCCATTGTGTTTGTGGAAGGAATTCCTGGCGAAGACGACGGGATCGTGTCTGACCCCAGTCAAACTCATAAGGTCATCTTTGACAACATGTTAGGAGAAGACGAAGAAGAAATTAAACTGTGTTTTACGCGCAAAGGACATCATCGTAATGACTGTGTCAATTACATCACCCAAAATTTGTTTCAACAAAGTAAAGCCCATCGCATCATAAGTCTCAATGCTCATTATGTGGTCTTGTTTAAAAGCCCTAGAGACAAATCGCAAGTGCAAGTGTTAACCAAACAGTTAGGAATTCCTTGGCTGACACATGCGTACGACGATGCCACTCAAACCCTGGCGTCTACTTACCCGTGGATTAAAAACCCACTACCCCCTATTATTTGCGATTTCGTACCCGTCTGTTTCACCACTGGAGGGCCTGTCGTGTACACGTCCCCGTCGACTTTTAAAAAAATCTATAAAAACCTCGGACACTTTTGGTCTGTCTCATACATCGTCAACATGACGTCCCTTCAGTCTCATCTTCCAGTCAAATTGATTCGTGCCTTGTACGACATCATTCGCGAAAGATATCCACAAATACGTGCTCGTGTTTTAGAAGTCTGTCTCACAGAGGTCATACAATGGTTTGCGGTGACAACACGTCAATTACTGCAAAGCGTCATTCACATTCCACATCAAACCAAACGATTTTGAGAGAAACAAAGTATCCCTGACGCAACTGGCAAATCCACGCATCGACACTTAAACCAAAAAGCAAATCATTTTGAAACCTGGAGGTACCGGATCTTTAGGAGGTGCATTCATTCGCTCTCTCTTAAAATGGGATACCAATGCCCACCAAAGTCATCCCCAAGAAAAAAGCCACTCCCCTACCCCAACTTACCCAGAAGAAAAAGAGCAACGGTGTCAAGACCAGGTCACATCCCCAGAAAAAGAAAATTCGCCAGAAAAGACTCCAGAAATCAGCGTCTTCTCGCAAGAGAGGCACTTCGGCCATGGCGCAACCTTACATTTCCAACCCACGACCTTCAGCGACGGTGACCGCGTCTCCAGTATCCTCAGGTTCTTCCACTTCTCCGTTGTTAGTGATGCTAGCCAATCCCAATTTGACACCCGTTCTTCCCCATTTGATGAAAAATTGAAAACCCGCATCTTCAGGAACTTCTCCTCCAGCCGTGACACCCTCCTCCTTTTTAGCTGCAGTGGCAGCTGTTAACAAAGTACCTGCCCCCAAAATCAAAGTCCAAGCAAGATCGGGCATGTTACAGAGTTTACTGGATTTATCCAAGCAAGAACTGTTCCGATTTAGACCGCTGAGAACCCCTTCACGACGCGTGATGCCTGTCACCAAGTTCATGCGACGTAGAGATATACAGTGGCGATGCATTCCACTATAAAAAAAGACCTGGGGCAAATTATGGGTATCAGTGTTTATGTGCTTCTGAACGCCAAAATATGTCCCCTAAAAGAAGTGCACACCACCACTATCGTAATTCACCTGTCCAGAAAGGAAATGGAAAAGAAAAGGACAATCTCGTCGTTTCATCCTGCATCCAAAAAAATGCTTAGCCAAGCATAGACGTCTACCCCAGAAAAGACCCCATCGTCCAAAGAAAAAGAGGAGGAAGCAAAGGGGATTATCTTTTGGCGCTGGAATGGTAGAACATATGTTCAAACAGTCTGGTCTATCAAACGTTATCCAAGAGTACATCCTCAAAAAATAAGACAAAACGGTGTGTACCAAGTCATCGACGTCAGTGTATTTTTTGTGTGCTCCTGAACGCCAAAAGATGTCCCATGAAGGAAGTGCACATCACCACTATCGTCGTTCTCCTGTCCAAAAAGGAAAAGGAAAAACAAAAGGACAGTCTCGTCGTTTGACCCGGCATCCAAGAAAACGCTTAGCCAAGCATCAACGTCTACCCCAGAATAGACCCCATCGTTCAAAGAAAAAGAGGAGCAGCCAAAGGGGAGGATTGTTTGGCGATATAGAAAAAAGTCGTCACATTTTTGACGAAGCGATTGTCAGAGTTCATCAAAAAGACTGCTTACAAACGCTTCAACCTACACCAAAACATAATATAAAAGGGCGTGCTCCAAGTCATCGACGTTAGCGTATTTTTTGTGTGTGCCACGGAACAATAAAGATGTCACCCCTCTCCAGAAGCCATCCCTCTTCTACCCCCAAAGGAAAGGAAAGGAAAGGACTGCCTCCTCGTTTAGCCAAAAAATTTTACGTGTTGTCCGTCCTGTCCATGGGTGGACCATGCGAAAACAAATCATTCCATCCGCCTCCAAATATGTCATCGATATAGTGTGCGAATGCTGTCTGAATGTCTTGAAAGGAACGATACCTTTGTCTCAACATCAGAAAGAATGCTTAGCCAAGCATCGACACGTTCTTCGCCAAATGGCCCAAAGGAAAATACCCATCATTCAAAAGAAAAAGATGTTGGTACAGCGCGGAGGATGTGTCCACCGGTTGTTAACACCCATAATAAAAACCACAATGGTACTACTGATTACAGGACTCGTGGGAGCTACTGCTTCGTAAATGGCTCAAAGATAAAAAGGATCAAGATAAAAGGGGTATCTGGGGTGAAAATATCTCAGACGTGACCTTTGGAATCTGATGGAAGGACGAAAACTGACTTTAGTGCCTTACAAACGATGAATGAAATTCCATCATTGGCAAGAACAATGGTCCCCGCATTTACCTCCCAGTCCTCATTTTACCGAGATCTGCCAGTGACAACACGAATAGCCATTGTTGATGGAACACAGCGATTTGTCAGAAACGGAAAAGTCGCAACGGTACGGTCAAGTGTTGCAACGACTTCAACTCTTTCACCAGAAAGCTTTAGACGAAACAGCTCAACTGACTCTGAAAGATTTTAAGACCTTGATGAAAAGTCCACCGGCATCACCACCACCATGGACCAAGACAGAAAAAGCAGAAGAAGAGTTTAAACTCCACCAGAAAGAGTGCGCAAGTTAACACCACCAACATCCAGAATCGGTTGGATTAAAAAGATGATGGCAACCCCTTCTTCCTCAGAACAGAAAAGGAAGGTGAAGACAGAAGATAAGCAAGAACTGATTACCCCTGTTCAGACTCGACGGACACGCAAAGCATTACAAACCAAGGAAATACCACACGAAGAAAAGAGTAGCCTCCGGGACGAGTGGGTGACATATTAAAATAAAACAAAGTTCTGATGAAGAATTTGTTAGCCAGCATTTACTAGGAAACATCCCATCCTGTGGGTTAAGCATGAGTTCAGAAATTGTATCTTGCTGCCAAAACCCGACTGAAAAGTGTCCATTTACCTAAAGTGCAACGATGGTTACAAAAACAAGATGCATACGCCTTACACAAACCCATTCGACGAAAATTTCCCAGAAATCGCACCCGAGTGGAGGGCATGGATCATCAATGGCAAGCCGATTTAGCCGATGTCTCTCATTTGGCCACCTAGAGTCGTGGCTACAAATATTTGTTCTATGTCGTCGACGTCTTTTCCAAATTTGCCTGGGTGGTGCCTTTGTCTTCCAAACCGGCACTGAGTTAGTGCGAGCCTTAAGACTGATGTTGAAACAAAGTGGTCGTCACCCTCTTCGATGGCAAACCGACAAAGGCACCGAATTTCTGAACCAAGCTTTCTAAAAAGAATAAAAGAAACGTGACATTCGTTTTTTCACCACCGAGAATCCAGAAACCAAAACCTGTATCGTGGAACGTTTTCAACGCACCTTGAAAGAACGCATGTGGAAATAGTTTACGTATCAACACACTCTCAAGAACATCGACGTCTTACCACACCTGGTCAAAGCG
>JAECUM010043684.1:0-31422 GCA_016617855.1 Megalonaias nervosa
TATATATATATATATATATATATATATATGGGGGGGGGTAAAAATGTTTGGTCATTATGAACCAAGCTGGAGGCAGGGTCGGATTATCCATGGAGCAAAGTGGGCACCGTATATTATCGTCTGATATCACAGGCAGGGCCTCCGAGGCTCAAGCGGCCCCGTATATTATCGTCTGATTTCACAGGCAGGGCCCCCGAGGCTTAAGGGGCCCCGTATATTATCGTCTGATTTCACAGGCAGTGTTGTTAATATTACTGTAACCATATCTATGGACAAGGCAGGATAGCTATGGGCCCTTATGTTGGCTGTGCCCAGGGCCCCCAAAGGCCTTAATCCGGCCCTGGCTGGAGGAAACGGTCTGATTTAATTAGTTCGTGTTTCACGGCTATGTCTGCATATCATTTACAAGGAAGTTCCCTGGAAATGGAAAAGAGTTGACCGGCCGGGTCACATTGACCTAATGCCAAATGATTTCCTGCATTGCTTCGCACTTACACTTTATATTGTCATCTAAATTTATAAGGTACCTTCTCTGGAAACTGCTACTTAGCTTCGAGGATTGAATATGAAAGGCCAATACCACTTCAGTCACACAAATTCTAACTTGTTAACCTTTCTAGACTTTCTTAAGTTTGTAGATTTCGTTGTATTACCTCAACAATTAATGGTACAATAACAGATTAAGAAAAAACTGATACAAATTAAAGCAAGAGACCTTACCTTTACACGAAGCTAATGCTACCAATCTATTTGGTTGCTCAACTTAAAAAATAAAAAATGCATAATATACCTAATATTAATGAAAGGTATTGCCGTTTTTATTATTATCTTTGTGCTACTCTTTGTTAAACCTTTAAATAGCTTTTAGTGTTGTACATGCTCCTCTCATATATTTTTTTACATGCTGAACATTTAAATGGCTGAACATAACTTTTTCTCTGAATGTCAGTACTACGAACTACCACTGATGATGGTCAAGCTCAAATAGACATAGAGGGTATCAAATGGGTAATGATCTAATATTGAATTTATGAAACGAGTTGAATAATGTCCAGCTTTTGCGAGCCTTGGTTCGCAAAAGCTGGACATTATTGAACGAGTTTCTTAACTTTAATATTAAATCATTACCCATTTGAGATTCTTTGTATCACATAGTTTTTATTTCAGTGGAAATTATTTAGCTGGAAAGAAGAACGAATAATTTCGTTAATTCTGACAGACGTTGCACCTTTCATTTGTTGTGCGTAAAATATAGTCCCAACTAAAGTTGAAATTGAATGTTTAAAAGTAGAGTATCTTTTTCTTACAAATTATAAATCAAAGAACAAGCGTCCTTCCGAATAAACAGAACATTTTACACAGACAAAATCATTTTTCAGCACAGAATGTCCAATATGTGTGATGTCGCATTGTTTGATGCACTACCCGTACAGTTGACGATCCTTGTTTACGTAACCTTAAAGTGTCACTTTCACAACTAAATATTACAATGATAATGCGATATTTATGTGAAAGAAGGTGTACTGGATGCAGAAATTCCCATATTTACTGCAATGTATTTGTGACCGGATATTTGCAGTGTTTGATTTTGAACAGTAGACTACAGAATATGCAAACAAATTTCATTTTGAGTCGGAATTGCATCACATATTTACCGCCTAAATATGCAGTGGTTGGATAAACTTCTGTCATTTTGGAGACCAGTTTATGTCCACATTCTGCTGTGAAGAGAGGTGAGTTTATTTACTTCTGTAAGTTAGCATTTAAACCACGCTTGTATATAGGATGGATTCCATGCTAAGGATATACCGCCTCCCTCAACCTCCACCTCACACAAACAATACCCGTAGTTTTACTTGTTGTAGTTATTGTTATTTGTCTTATGGTTTTAGCCGTTTTTCATGCTGCGATATGTTATACATGACATAACAAACCCCTGTGAGGGTAAATTAGCCACATTGAGACAGACGAGACCATTTTCCCCAAATCCCTTTTGCTAGTCGATTCGAAAAATGGCGGCCAAACACGTTCATTGAAAACAAAAAATTCCAGAAGGCGGGGTTAAAAAAGTTTTCCCACGATCGCAGCCAATCAGTAAAGAGAATACAGCATATTTGGGCTTATTTGGACCAATCAAAATCACATAAAGTGATATTTTAACGTGCCGTAATATCAAAAATATGAAACTGCACATACTATAGGAAACTATGCCCACTATGTGATAAAAAGTCAGTTTGGTACGTTCATCCACCATAGAGACAACTTCTTCCATTTTTTGTTTTTGTTTTTTTCTCTCTTCCTTTCCCATGTCTCACTATTGATATTACTTTTTCAGGCTTTCATAGTCAAAAGAGGATAAGCTACCAAATAATGGCTATATATCATAGCAACCAACAATCGCTGACACAGCCTAATGTCACTTTAAACTTACAAACTGTGATGTTTTCACGCATTGTTTTTGCTTGTTTGTTTGTTTAGTGTTTTCTTTTATGTTTGTTTTGTTTTCTTCTTTGTTTCAGCATTTTTTCCAAATTGAAATATTTGCTTTCTTTCAGCCTCACAAAGATAACTCAAGGCAAAGGGCTAGTATTTATTTCGTATATCATTGTTCATGATGACACTAATCAAAATCTCAGACATCATTAGTTTTACACTTTTTTGGGATGTTTTGATTTTACATACAAACCTGGTTTACTATTTAGATTTTAAATCTCTTTAAAGTGATATCTAAACATCTGAGTTGTGCCATCTCATAATACATATTTTCATTTGGCACAAAAATTTCGGGAAACTTATTTGCTTCTGCCGAAAATGACCTTAGGTTCGTGCCCCAGAGAAAAGGGGAAATTCCTGGTACGTGTGCTGAGATTTCTTTTTTAAAAAAGTTTCCATATAGTCACCAAGAACTCTGTCTAGGTTGTCATGTACTATATGTCATGACCTGTTCTTATTACAAAGAATACGACAATTAAAATACTAGTATTACAAGTATCACACAAAACTGACATACCTGAATATTTGAAGGATGTAAATAGATTAGACCTTTCAAAAGTCATTATGTTTGCGATATGGAATGTGGGAGCATCATTGAATAGTGAAGCCAGTGGCGAACTAAGGGTAAATAGCGCCCGGTGCGAGGATAAACGCCCAAAGGGGTTTGGGCACCCCAAGACCTCTGGCGCAAGTGGCAACCCTCGTTCGCCCCCCCCCCCCATAAAATGTCAGAGAGTATAATAAGCGCACCATTTAGAAAATCAGTGTGATAAAGATTAGGCTAATCGTTATTTAAATATAACGTAATCTGTGCTATTGCTAATCCTTTCTTTAATACCAATGAATTGCATAAGCATTGCACACATTGTATCTGGGTCGTTCTTCTGAACTAAATTACAAAGTTTCTGCAATTGACTCAACACAAATGTTACATTGTTCTGACAAGTTTCAACCATCTAATGAATATCTGCAGCATTGTTATATGCATTATGTAGTTCCAAACGACCAACTTATATTTATTTATTTGTGGTTGTAAGACAATTGTTAAGATACGAAGTCCAGTACACGAATAGTAAACAGGGCCGGATCAGGTCAAGTGTTGACGGAGGGGGAGGGGTTTCCAAAATTTCGAAAGGGACCTGACTTTCCTCGAAAGGGCACCAAAGCAAATGTATGTGTATCTATTTACTCAGAGTGTGCATAATACTCAACAAACTCGCGCAAGAATAAAACGATGGTCAAATTTCAGTGACAAGTGACTGTACGTTTGTGTGTTTATGGGTTTGACACACCTGCCAGATTAAATGACCCATGGGCATCACCCGAAACCTTTATATATATATATATATATATATATATATATATATATATATATATATATATATATATATATACACAAAACCAATAGCTAACAACGAACAGTGCAAAACTAGTCTTTATCTATGTTTAGCTATGTCGCTATTTCACTCTTTCACTGAGTCTCCATATTTATTTATTTTTTTTTTTTTATTTGCAGTATAACTTAATCAATCCCTGACACACGCGATCCGTTGCTTGAAACAGTGCGCTTGAAAGAACTTATAGGATCTACTTCTTGCTGTGTTGGGATGCCGAAGGCTAATAACAGAGGGCAAACAAAGCGCAGGCCGAAATTCTATACAATATTGCTCCGCAATAGTATACCGATAAAGGTAAGCGCAAATTGTCGGACTATGGCTTCTGCGCAAATGCGGATATTTACGTCGATAAAAACGTGGACTGGTCAGGAAAGAGAGTAGTCTCCTGGACATATAAGCTTAAAGAACACCAAACAGAAAGCAACAGAATGTATAGGTTGTACGTACGCACGCCGATTAGATAGTCTGCCACAACGTGTACGTACAACTTTAGAGCGATAACGATACAGGTTTGGGGACCGATTTATCGGACGAGAACAATTCGTAATGCATATAGTCATTTTGACTGAAATAATATTCTGTTTCCATCGGGGGGTTGGGTGTTGTTGTTCTTGGTTTAATGCTATTTTTCATCACATGATAGGTTATACATGGCGACCAGTATATTTGTGGACGAAGAATCAGTGAAAAACCCCGGATGAACCACCCACCCAAGGAAAGCTACTGGTATGCTTTCTCATATACCCACTCGAACCCACGTTGACAGAGGTGAGATGTCAGTGATCTGCAAAGGCGAGCGCCTTATATCCCATTTTGTTTGTAACTCAAGTCCAATGTCAATAAATACTTGGACTCGCCCGTGTTATTCAGCAGTGTGCAATCAGATCCGTCTAGGACTGTATTGATGATAATGTTTCACAAGAATCTGTACTAACATCTGCACTTGTCATCAATAACATATCATACATTGTCATAACATGGGGGGGGGGAGGAAGGGGTTAGAATAGATTTAGGATGTTTTGATTTTACGAGCCAAACTACCTTGAAAAAAATATTCTTGTATTGGTTTGTAGAGAAAAAAAATACTATTAAATATCCATGAAGTAGTTGGAAAAATATTAATTATCTTGAGGTAAATAAAAATATTCTGATTCGAAAGAAAATCTCAGTTTTTCCATCCCTCTTCCCCGCACTTCAGACATTAAATAGTCAATCCCTAATGGCTGTTAAGCTCGTTAACGTATATTTTGCAGTCTCTGCATGGCGATTAATTTTCATTTTGGGAATTGTTTGATATATATATATACCATGATATCAACTATTTATCATGATGTTCAAGATATACCTATGCTTGAAGGTAATGAACAGCTAGTAGATGCGTACTTTTTTAAGATGAAAATATATGTTCAATCAAGGTCATTGTATGGATCCAACAGATAATGCAAAATCACAGATACCAATATTGCAAGTGACTGGCGATTTGATACACTAGATGTGCTTCATTCTCTTCCTTCATCTTCCACTACTTCTCTCAAGTCTAATACAATTAAAGGAGCTCAGTCACAGACGCAGTTAATCGAAAACTCTCAACATGTTTCTCTTGGTTCATTCGTATCAATGAAACTGCATGAGTATCTGCTCCCAGTCAGTGCCGGATTAAACCCTGTGGAGGCCCCTAGGCAGTCGAAATCTCGGGGGCCCCCCTCGCAAATTATAGCCTAATACGTCAAGATCAAATCAATTCAATATTATTTTGATCCGTTGTCGCGGGGCCCCTAAAAGGTATGGGGCCCATAGGCTGGTACCTACTCTGCCTATTTGGTAATCCGGCACTGCTCCCAGTCTCTTGTTATTCTTGAACCCATATAATTTATCTTAACTCTGTGCCAGTTTTATAAAATAAATAATTTCTGATACTGTCAGATTGTAAACTGAAGTTCATGATGGGTAATATTGTACAAGAATGATTAAATGAAGTGGTTAAACAAGTAAATCACTCACATACAGATTTGTTTAAAAACACACACATGCACACGCACTGGAAAATGTTTACAAACATGGAAAAATGTAAAATAACTGATCCATTGAAACTCAGTAATTTTCTCAACTGAGCTCTTAAATAATTGTCACAATGAACTAACATTTATCAAAATACAAGTATTTTTTTTAAATCTCGTAAATATCAACTAGATGGGGAGATTTAATTAGAAATAAGTCAGTGACATGCATTATGTAGTTCCAAATACCACTGCATTAATTAAAACAATGTAAACGATTTTAACGAGTATCACAACACTTACCTTCTTAAATTTTTGCCCCTAAAGAAATTTTTTTAAGCGATGCAGAAATCCGAAATCAATGTTTCACACGGACCTCGGTGATACTGACAATGTACCAGCCTCAAGGTCTTTATACCTCCTTCGGTACGAAGATATATGGCTCCCCTCTGACATTCTCCCCTACCCAGTTCAGAAGAGCTGTCGATTGTATATTTGATTCCAGTTTATTTGTACAAGAAACTATTATCCTGGAATGAATGATATGTTTTAATATTATTTTATTTTTGCAAGAATACATTCTAGAATTTTTTTTGAATAACTATTGTACGTTCATACAAGGAGGTAAATCCCCCAGATTTTACAATGGATCCTCCCTCTTAGTACATGTATCTTACCAATCCACGTGCGATGCTTTGGAGCCGGTTGCCGCCTGTTCGCATGTTTTTATAATCACGCTAATGACAGCTGTGGCATATTGTACATATTCTGTATCAACAGCAGCATCTGCAGCAACGGTTAATACAAAGCACTGCAAGTATTGCAATAAATATTGGCAAGTATTAAGACTCCAGAAGAGTGGAATACATGATACATTTTTTACCTCTGGTATAAAGGAAAAGGAACAAATTAAAAGGAAAGCTGAAATGATTTTCTTAGCCATTAATAAATAGCCCGGTACGCTATAGATGCCTGGCGGTATTTGTGACCTCTTAGTTTTTCCCGAACTCGCGAATACATTCTCCACCGATATTCATGAAGTACAACTAAAATGTAATCGTGATAAGTAGTACAAGGGAGCACTCTGGGGCCATGGGAGTTAACATTTTGACCACCATTTTGAAAGTATGGGCCTCTGGGGAGAATGGAAATTAATATTGTGTCCAAAAGATTAACATTCCGGGCCAGTCTGGGGACCAACAAGAATTCAATCTTACAATGTCCAATGGGGCTATCTGGAACAAGGGGGCGCTCTCCAGATATCAACTTCATATATAATTGTGGGTGTAAGGTGAAGTTGTTTACATTTGCAACATGCACAGTGGAGAGAATGTTGGTGTACCTCCATGTCACTTTTATGTACTGTGGCTGAAATTTCTCTGGATATTGTGCTTATGGAAATTGTACATGATCTAAGGACACTACTAACTAAAATGACTGCTCCATTGTGCTAAAAAAAATCAGCCTGAATTAGTCTAAAGTACACTATCTTTAGCAGTTATTAAAACATAGAAAATAAATTTTAACAGACTAGAAAATACCAGCTTCTGAAAGTGCAATGAATGAAATACCAAATATATCAAATGTAGTTTTAAAAAAGTTATCGGCTCTTTTTTGATAATTTACCTCTGAACTCCAGGAAGTGAAAATTACCAAGAAGAGCGAGCAGTTTTGTTAAAGGTGCACAACTGAAGAAAGGCCAAGTTGTATCCTCTATAACCCATATTACACGCATCAATCATACACCAAAATAAAGGGAATTAAATGTTCTTTGAACAATGCCTAAGACATATAAGGTCTTTTGTAAATAGCAGTATAACCAGTGAGGAAACCAGGGAAATTTTTTTTATAAATTCTTTAAAATTCTAACCCTATGCAAAGTACGAAACTGTAGAGCGGCACCCAAAGGGAATATGAAAAAAAAAAAAAAAAAAAAAAAAAAAAAAAAAAAAAAAAAAAAAAAAAAAAAAAAAAAAAAAAAAAAAAGGAAAATGCTATTAAAATATGGCCGATACTACATGTAATGCTATAATTGTAAAACTTACTGAATTTAGCGGAGACTAATAAAGAACAAGAACAAAAATTAACAAAATGTGTTTGGCACATGAGCGCTGAAAAATGCTTAATTTCTTTTCTTTGCTCATGCGCACTGATTTTTTTCGAGCAATGGAAATTTTGTTAGTGCATGAACAGTTGAAAAAAATACAATGTTGTATTGTCAATCATTGAGTAGTATTTCTTTTCTGCGAAATCTGAGGGGCCAGAAAAGGGCAGTTGGGTTTAACCCTGAGAATGATTGAGCTTTTAAGCCACACGTCTTGGTGACCACACCTCCCGAGCCTGGCTCGACAAACAGTATATCTTTGTTCCAATTGGTCTTCACCCCAAGGATTGATAGAAACAGACGGCATAAAATTAGCCCTAATGACCATCTTCCAATCTTTCATTGTGGGAACCTAATATTTCTCTTACTACTGCTGCTGCTGATGATGATGTTCTTCTATTTCATCCTCCTGCTTCCTCATCATCTGCTTTAATCTCTCTCTCTCGTTCGTTCGTGAGTGGGTGAGTGGGTGGGTGAGTGAGGTGTTGCTGTTGCTGCTCCTTTTTCAGTCTTTCCCGCTCCAGTTTCTCCTCTGCCCATTTTCTTTTGATATTGTTAACCTCATCTTGTACCACCTCTCTGATCAACACGCTTGATGTTCTAAAGGCTGCAATCTCCCTCCTGATGTATCGTCTGTTTGGAAATATCTCCATTACCTCCATCCTGCCCAACAGGCGTTCCACCTTCAACAAACTCATGGCTTCATTCAACTTCCCAACATGGCAGTGTTCAGTCATTCTTAATGAAATCGACGAAGAATGCTAAAATGGACAAAGACACCTTCTTTTATACACTCGGATTTTCAAAACTGAATACTAGTCTCCACCACTCAGTACATGTATAACTTATTTCAGAACTGTGGAACGTGTTTGACGATTTTTTTCAGTTTAGAATGCTGCAGAACGGATCAAGTGACTTTTAGATTCAAATACAGTAGACAGAAAAGATCGAAAGGAAGATAAAGGTAAAACGAATATGAAAGAAGGATCAAACCACACAAGAAACAAACATCTAGTTAAAAAGAAACATTTTTAAGACCTGCTATCGCGAACAAAGAAATGCAGAGTGAAGATTAAGGCAGTCCATAATCTTCTATACACTATTTTAAAATGCCAATACAAATACACACACCTTATTTCCATTCTCAATTACAAATACAAAAAGTGTAACATTTATGTATTTACAAGGTGACAATGTAAGTGAGACACGAGCTCCAGTGATCTAGAATAATTTCATTTTGCTATCGATGCGTTTCTGACCTACCCCCCACCCCACCCCAGATATCCATAATGATGATTAAACTTCACTTCTATTTTCTTTCCCACGTAAATGTTCTAGCCTAATGGGAATCCAAGACTTCCTTGATGAAGAAAATGCACGAAATATTGTCCACACACCATCAAATAGGGTCCTTGTAATCTCACATTCTTGAACTGAATGGATACCGTATTGTTTTTTAAAAAGTCTGTAATATCGTATTTGATAGACGGTACTTCATATGAATCAAAATATTCCACGATGTGGTCGTTGAGAAAGTAGACCGTCACCCAATATGTTCCGGGTTCATGACTGACGTCCGAGTTGATGACATAAGCCCGAATGTCTTTTTGTTTTAGACGTAGAAGGGCATCTTTAACACAAAACGCTGAATTCCTGTAAGCCGTGTAAGAACTGTGGGTCAGGAGGTAATGAAGTTCCTAGATATTAATTTTTTCTCATAGGTAATGATGAGCAACGATTTTTCACTTAACTTTTTCTTTAAAGAGGTCTGTCAAGTACGTCGAAGAACGGAAAATATCAGTACTCTGCAGTATGGGAGCTTCAATGCTTTTCTTCCCCAAGGTCATCAGTGGAAGTTTCGAATAGTCTATCGAGTCTTTATGCCACTTTTTCAAGATGTTCTCTTCTGGGAAGAGAGTTCATGCTTCTTCCAAGTTTTCTCTCCACTTCTCTTTTAAGGCTGTATCTGTGACTGATGTGGTTCCTGTTCCTGGCTGTGTATGCCAATGGCTTCGTGTTCCATTTTTAACAGTCCGTGATCACTTCTCTAAAACTATTGATTTCAAGGTATTGTCGAATTCTGCAAACAAGATCACTTTTGCTGTGATCTGAAGGGCTAATGCATACTGAAGTTCCACACGGAGTTGTCCCGATTTTATAGGGTGGAAATGTTCCTCATCACTGTCTTTTTCTGGAATAACATCAAATTCACAAAAGCAATATCTTCTTGCAGAGTCTTCGTACCAAATGCCGACTGAACTGTTTGTCATGTGACTTTTCAAACAGAGTCAGTTAAAACGATCTCAAGTAATTCTTCTAGCAAAGTTAGGTTCCGAGGGTCTGGTACACAACGTCTGGCCCTCCGGTAGTGATGGAACTGGAAAAGGTTTATTTCCTTAGCTCCGTTGAAGGCTGGCATGCTGACTATGCCAGTGTACAAACGCTTATGGAGCTGTACCTGGAACGCACGATTTTTGGTCCTGGATACTAGTCCAGTGGCAACGTTGAAGCTTTTGACTTCAGCTCATTTTATGCGATACGAGATATATGTAAAACAAATACTGAATATTAGTTATACAGCAAAGTTCTTTTTTAATTAACAGTACGACAGTGCATCCTCTTAAAGTACTCCTCATGCAAGTCTACACAATTTCTCAGTCCGATTATCCAGTTATTAAATGCCGTTTTGGTATGTTGTTCGTGCCTTAGAAAACTGCACTTCCAGTGACATGGCTACTTTCAGATCATCTGCCCCTTAGCCAAATGTCACTTGCAGCTAAGTCATGGCTCCGTGGAGGATGTCGTAAACTTTGGATGTTGTGCTCCTTTACAACGTTTGTCACGACGGCGGTGGTTCCCGACTTGTGTTCCACACGGAGTTGTCCTGATTCTATAGCGTGTCACACGTATTTATCTCGGGTGTTCGTCGTGCTGCACATACAATTACAGGTCATTGTGTTGAACGTTATTTTTGTCTATCGATCGGCATTGAACTGATTGACAGGTTTCAAGAAAGAAAAAGGTTATAAGAAAGTATTCAGGACTTTTAAAATATCCGCTGTACTTAACTTTGATTCTGTCAGAGCCTGACTGGTGTCGTTTCCGACCGTACGTAAGACTTTGACTCGTCTTACGTAGAGTCAGACATCTTTGATATGTTGATTTTATACTTGTTAGCACCAGCCATCAGATGAAAAGCGGCACTAGTTCCATTCAATCTCAGATGTACACCCATGCCATTCAACAAGTCAGGGCTCACTCGTCCTCTCGTCCTGACTGGATAAAATTTGTCTGAGTTAAGTAGAACGTTACTACCCAATTGTCCCTCAGCCAAGTAGATTTAGAATTATGTCTTGATAATGAATCTGAGTAGTATCAGCATGGGGCTTTTGAGTTTTTGTTAATGATGTATGTCAATGCCTTAAATATCCTCGAATCACACGCTAGTTTTACGCAAGTACACGAACTCATGGTGTGCCTCATCCCACGGGCATCCATAAGAGAAGTTACTATACTACGTACCACAGTTACACCATTACACTACTGAGCAAATTTGTTATCACACTGGCAAACAGTTCCTCGATTTTCACTGTCTGTAATATGTCACCTGTTTTGGGTCGCTACACCTTGGTTCCTTATCTGCACGAAGTCGGTGGTGGTTTTCCATTTTCACCAACACGATCTCGAACTCGGGCATGGTAATCGTTTTATCCTTGTTTGCTATATAGTCGTGTTTACTAATTGTATTGACCGCCCCGGTGGCCTAAGTGGTTAGAGCATCCGCCTCGGATGCGGGAGGTCGCGGATTCGAACCGCAACCGAGTCATAGCAAAACTTACAAAAATTGTACTAGGAGCTGTCTTGCTTGGCCCTCATCATTAAAAGGTTAGTGTTAGGACTTGTCGGCCTAGTGTCAGGATAATGGGACTGTGTGTTTGGCTCCGAGAATAGCCTTGCGCACCTCTCTGCAAAACCCAATATATAACTAAGAGGAATCGCGCACAGAAACGACAGTGAGTCTTCGTGAAGTTACCTCGAATCCAATGTTATTATTCGGGGTGATGCTAAACATCATTGTGGCAACTTTGGCACTAGGTATGATATCTCTCACAACAGCAGGTTGCAGGTAAAAGCACCCTGTGCACGTTGAACAATTTATATGGTTTATGATTTGCATTATCGATCCTTATAAAACATCATCGACGGGCCAGAATCTCACACCGTACTCGTGCGCATAAAGTCCAACAATGGATTAACAGAATGATTCACACCGAGTTAAACAACTGATATAAGTAAATGATATCGTTTCTAACTGGAACTAATCAGAACAAGTAACTTCAGCGAGTAATCACACAAGAATCAATATATGGAACTTATAAACAAATATGATTGATATATGGATGATCAATGCTTAGAATTTAAAAACAAATATGAACAATGTTTCATATATCCCCAAAGATATCACAATATAGTATTTGTACAAAAATATAAATAACTTTGACTCATATAGTGATACTGAATTATTGATAATAATGATTAAAAAATATAGCATGTGTATGTCATGGCGTCCAGTTGACGATCACGACGTATTTATGGTTCCACGGCTGTCGACGAATGGTTAAAGAGCGACCACGCAATGCCCGCCCCTTCCAGTCTACTGAAGAATCCCTCGAGAGCCTCCTTATTTGCTGCAGATCTGTTGGTAACGAAACTTTGGATCCCTCACTGCGAGTAAAACCGAAACCGTCCTCCGAACCAAAGTCACCAACGTCCGCAGCCCCACATAGTTCAACGACTCCCATTACAAAACCAACTCTACAACTGATGATTGCTCCCATAAAATGGACAGCGTCCTAACAAAAGTCGTTGTATCGTGATAATACAGTAAGACTTTAAAAGCACCCTGGTTACGGTGAAAACCAATACCAGATAGCTTAAGGTAATCTGGTTTCTAGCTGTGGGCACGTTGCTCATGCAGCAATGGGTAAACCAAACTTAGTACTCTGAAACAGCTACAGACAACAAAAAAAACAAAACCCCAGCCCTCAGGTAACTCTGTACTCGGTAAGGAAACCTGAGTACATTTTCATTCATATATAAAACATTGACATTAAGTACACTCAATTCCATGGCAATCATTGTCTAATTACAAATTTTGTCAATATTTTTTTCTTCAAATATTTTATGTTTCCAGGATCAGAAACTGCAATCGCTTCAATTCTGACTATTATTTCATTGACTTCTGATTACGTGACCATACTCCGATATCATATTTAAGGCATAGTCCAGCATATAACGCCAGCAAATGCGATTTACAATATTCATAATGGCATGTTTTTCCGCATAGTTAATATTTTCCAAAGCATCAACCTTTGCCCTGATTGCGTTTCAATGCCATTGAACTTTACACTGCTTGTATATTGTCACAATAATTTATGTGTGTCTTTGCATGTGAATCCATAAAACTCTGTTGTTTCCTTATGCAAAAATGCTAAAGGCATCTCTCTAATTCTTTTATCCTTGGTGATCTTGTCTGCTGTAACTGTCTTCACTAATTATTTCAGTGTTATCAGTGTTTTCACTATTTCCACTAGGTAGCCAAGTCAACTTCAGCAACTTGAAGTTTTCTTGCACAGTAATCATACGATGATTTTTCTGTTTATTTGTTTTTTTAATAAACTTGACCGAGTTGCGTTGTTGTTGTTCCAGTATAATTCCTAACTCAGTAAAAAATTATCCAGATGCTCCGAATACATATTAGAAACATTATATAACGTCGGTTAAGCCTCTTTGACTAATCTGTATGTGACGCATTTAAGCGAAATAGCGATTTAATCTTGTCTTTAACGTTACAAACACACTATTGTTTGGCAATATGGTTCTCACATTAGATACACTCGTACATCCTTTCAAAATATTGTACGCATCAATCAGTCAAGTTTTGCCACTGTATTTATATACCGCGGTAATCGTTTAATATAACATTCTCACCCAATCTCTACGAAATATATTGTATGTAAATAGAGCATAATCAATATAAAATATTCTCACACAGAAAGAAAAATAATATCAAAGAGTATTTTACAAACAGTATAGTCATGATCAATAACCCTATTCCAGTAGTATAGTGACTTCGCTTGTGGATGCCCGTTGGAGGACGCTCACTATAGGTTCGCGCACTTGCGTAAATCATGCACTCGCGCGTGATTCGAAGGGTAAAGTCATGGGGTATAGAAGGCTTTGACTTGTATCATTAAAAAAAAAATCTAAAAGCGCCATAATGATACTATCTGTGTGCATTTTCTACAATTTAAACACGCGGAAGTTAACATCGTTTAACATCTAGTGTGGGTCAATTACCCATTACCTTTTCCTATTTGCACTCTTGTTGTCAACCTCAAACACGTTACAAAGGAAACTGACTTTCTCTTGTTTTATAGAGGTACCCGATATGAGCTTGATAATAAAATGCGTAAAACTAATGAAAATATTATGTTCGGAGTGTAGAGGTCTTTCTTACAACTCTTCTAATATATGTCAACGAACTTCGGCACTTGTAAATGGTAGAAAATGCATATAGATTGATTCTCAAGATGCATTTCTGCATCTACTCAGCCCAAGGGCGTGAGGGTAGTAACGTTCAACTCAAACCAATCAAATTTTACTTGCTCGGGACAGGATGACGAGTTGAGCCCGGACATACATACATACATACATATATATATATATATATATATATATATATATATATATATATATATATATATATATATATATAAAGAATACAAATCATATGGCGAATAACAGCCCTTTCAAGCGCACTGGATCCAGCAAGGGATCACGTGTCAGGGATTGATTGAGATAAATGCAACAAACTGACGACGAACAGTGCAAAACTAGTATCTAACTAGCCTGAGCGCTTTCGACTCTTAATGAGTCTTTTTCAAAGGCATATACAAAACATAGACAAAACAAACAAATAAAACACAAAAACCGTTGTGTTTGCAAATTTCTACATGGCTGTTTCTATATGAATTAAACCTTTAAATGTATTATGTCTCAACCAGCCTATATCAACTTGTTGCGGATATATATATATATATGATCTACTGTCTAATATTACCGCTTCTGCAGCCATCTTGAAAACCCTATAATCGCTGCTCCTCATGAACAGAACGTCATATTAACATGGAAATTTCACTAGAAGATTTCTTATGTCTAGTCAGTCCTGAATGAAAATAGCGATGCTCGCAAATCCAATATGGGTACTACTGCTGTCATCTTCAGGATCATGTTATCGCTATTTCTTCTTAACGGATTGTCGTATCAGTATGGGGATTTTACTAAAAGACTTCTTATGGTGTCTAGTTGGTTCTAAGTGAAAATGGTGCCGCTTAAACACCCAGTCTGGCCTCCACATATTTTGTTTATCATTACCTCTCCAGAATGCGGGATCATATTAGCATGGGATTTTCACTGTAAGACTTTTCATGATGTATATAGTTGGTCTACGATGAAAGTGATGCCAGTATTTCAATACGGCCGCCACCGTGGCCATCTGGAAAATTTAATTATCGCTATTTTTCCTTGGTGGCTGGTCATATCGACATTGTGAATTCCCCAGAAGACTTCTTATCATATTTAGTTGTTAGTGGAAATACTGTGCATCTTATATCCAATATGGCCGCAACCTTGAAAATCTACTTATTGTTACTCCTTCAGAACGGAAAATTATAACAATATGGGGTTTCCACTAGATGACGTATTATAATATTGTATAGTCCTAAATTAAAATGATGCTGATCTGGCGTCCAATATGGCCTCCATAGTGGCCATCTTGAAAATCTTGTTTTTGCTACTCTTTTTAATGGAAACGAATTTTGACATGGGGTCTTCATCAAAAAGGTTCTTATTCAGTCTAGTTGGTCCTAAAGAGAATGATGCAGATTGACTCTTAATATGGCCACCATGTAGGCCATCTTGAAAATACTGTTAACTCTACTTCTCCCAGTTGGACGGTTACATCAACATGGGGTTTTCACCAATGGACTTCTTATGATGCCTAGTTTGTCCTACATGAAATTGGTGCTAATCATACATACAGTATGGCTGACAGGAATCATACATACAGTATGGCTGACAGGAATCATACATACAGTATGGCTGACACGAATCATACATACAGTATGGCTGACACGAATCATACATACAGTATGGCTGACACGACATCATACATACAGTATGGCTGACACGACATCAGTCTTGAAATTATTCCTGTCTTTACTCCCCTTGAATGAATAATCATATTGACATTAAGTTTCCACCTAAAGACTTCTAATGATGTCAACTTCGTCCGAAATGAAAATGAGGTCAATCTCACATCCAGTATGTCCACTACAGAAGCTATTTTTTTTTTTTTTTAATATTATCGCTGAAGAATATCAGAGATGGTTTCTGCATTCTGCACTTGAAAGAAAGACATGGTCTTATCTTGAGTTCCTACAAATTATTGTCGCCCAGTAAAGCGTCAGTCCTTTCGAGGGACTCTTGTTTAAAAAAAAAAGACAAACAACAAACTAAAACTTTATGGTAATCGCACTTGAGTATAAATTTCTCCATGATACGACGGCCAGGCATGGTTTATGATCCTGGCTTCTAGCAATTTATGAATGTATCTATTAAGCAGAAAAAGACAAAAACGAATAAGGAAAGCAAAAGTAATTAGAACAAAACTATGAGTATGTTTCTTATACGTATCATTTTCTTTTATAATGCCACTCTTAAATGCTTTAAGTTTTAACATTTCAAAGTAAGTGTGCTTTAGCTGAGGAAAAGGTACGTACAGCTTGGCAGAAGAGACAAGTATAGCCTGTCAGAAAGGGCAAGTATAACCTGTCAGAAGGTCAAGTATAGCCTGTCGAAAGGGTAAGTATAGCTTTCAGTAAGGCTATTTATAGCCTGTCAGAAAGGACAAGTAAAGCCTGTCAGAAAGGACAAGTATAACCTGTCAGAAAAGGCAAGAATAGACTGTCAGAAATGGCAAGTATAGCCTGTCAGTTAGGGTAAATATTGCCTGTCAGAAAGGGCAAGTAAAGCTTCTCAGTAAGGACAAGTATAGCCTGTCAGAAAGGGCAAGTATAACCTGTCAGAAAGGGCAAGTAGAGCGTGTCAGAAAGGGCAAGGATAGCCTTCAGTAAGGCTATGTATAACCTGTCAGAAAGGGCAAGTAAAGCTTGTCAGAATGGGCAAATATAGCCTGTCAGAAAGGGTAAGTATAACCTGTTAATAAGGGCAATATGCGCAATCATAACCAATCAGAAAGGGTACGTATAACCTATCAGAGTGTATGTGTTTGGGACTTTTTTTTTACTTAGATTCAAAACGTTTTCAGTCATAGTGCTATGATGTCTACAGTGTGGCAGTTTACAGTAACGCCTAGCACTGGGACATCATGCCACAGACATGTAGCACCATGTCCCACCCAGTCACATTTTCCTGACACCAGGTCGACCGTTCCTAATAACAACCTCTTAATGATGCGCGCCAAGCGAGACAGCTGCTAGTACCATTTTTATAAGTCTATGAGAACTCTATTGTCATTTTGTAATCAATTGTGTATCATGGGCAGTTGCAAACTGGTGGAGCCCACAGCCGATATTCATGTTACCGTATGGTTCGCTCTGATTTCGAACATGTGGCTGCTGAGTTCCTCTTGGAACCCCTTTCGCCCTGGCCGAAGACTTCAGCTTGGAAGACTTCCACTCTGTGATGTCATGCTACCACCACCTTGTTTCACCCATTGGTAGGAACACTCGTAGAGGCGAGAATGTCTTAAATCTTCTTTTGCAAGTTTCATTTTGCCAATCCATGCAAATTCTTAATACGAGATAGCTCTTGAATCATTTTTTTTTTTTAATCTTAGGATGGATCAGCCGGAATGCGAACTCGGTACCTCTTGCATACATGGCCGACGCTCTAACCGCTAGACCACTGGACCATAATGTTCAATGATATGTAGAACTTGACTAAGAAGAAATATAAAAATACCCATACTACATACAAATTAACTTGCGGTTCATGAAACAATAGTCCCTATGCAAGGTAAGAGAGCGAAATTGTTAATACAAGCAACTGTTTAATTAATTTATTAATTACATAATGAATTAATTAATGAATTAATTACATAATAGAGTAATAATAATAAAATTTGGCCAAGTCTACTAAGTTCGTCATAAAAAAAATGAATATATTATGTTTTTAAATTAAACAAATGGAAAGGAATTTTTTCTATGCGCAGTTGAGCATAACAAATGACATCAAAATACTCAAAATTTTTTTAAACTAAACTGACGACAAAAATTAGGAGTAAATGTAGCATATTTGGTCTTCCTATTGCTTTGGTGTGAAATTTTGTTTAACAAAATGGGGAAAAAATTAACTAAAATACAATTGCCCAATATGACATAAAGTTGAAATCAATATGACTTAAAATAAAACGTTAATCTCTCCGTCCATTCTCCTGTTGACTTTCTTTTCATAGATAGTTGTACAAAACACTGCCATCGTATCCTATTAACTTACACGCAGTTTCTAGAAAAAGCAGCACTGAAAAATATTTATACGTGAAGGAGGTGAATCCAAATATAAAGCGAACTTCTTTCACCACGATGGTAAAAGAGCACTGTAATATAAACATTAGCACATTTGTTAGGAGAGAGAGAGAGAGAGAGAGAGAGAGAGAGTCCAATACATAATGTTCAGCTGTATATAGAGCATAACTGAGAAGAAAAATCAAAAACTAGAGCCAACGAAAAACTTCATTTCAAACAAAGAGAGAAGAGAAAACGGGAAAGAAAACAGCAGAGAACCTGAATGCAAGAATTCTCTCCCATTTACTATCGGTCCAGCTTGTTGCTCCTTAGCAAAGGGAAATAACCTCTAAAATCAAATTTGCTATCGCACATGTGTCATTTCCCCTTATGCACATTTTTTTTTTTTTTTTTTTTTTTTCTTTCATCTTTGTAGGAACTGGATCCGGCTCTAATATTTGTCCTTGGGTTTTTTTTTAATCCCCATAAATTTACCGTAAATCTGTTGGCGTAGTTACTTCGGGGCAGTTTGAACGCTTTGTATAATGTCTTCTTTTTTTTGTTCTTTTCTTCTCAGAAACCTTAACCTAATGCAGACCAAAAACTCAGAAAAACAAAAATAAATTTTAAAACACCAACAAATTAGGCAATCTGCCATAAAGTCTTTTCTACTCTTAATACTGTTTCGATCTTTTTAAAAACTTATCATACGGACTAGGGTCACAATTATTTTCCATATATGGTATTCACATTTGTTTGTCAGTACTGAACTTTCCACTGTGTCCAAATCCTAAAAAAAAGAATCATTTGTTAATTTTAAGACGAACTCACTATGAAGTTTTTGTCATCGGCTGAAATGAATTTTTCAAGAGGCTGACATGTAAACAACACAATAAAACATGGGTCACAGATTTCGCTTCCGGGCAGGCAGGAATGCCAAATTACTCACTGAGCAATTTTGGCTGAACTACACACAGACAATTACACCATGAAGAATAAACAATTTCTTTTTAATCAACACAAGAATGCCTAATCTGAGCCAAGAATCACGGCCAAAAAAGACAGAAAAAATACTCTAAAAATAGGTTGGAACTATATTTGTGGGTATTCACCCAGAAGTAATAATTGTGACCCGAGTCCATACTGAAGGGCTCCTGGGGTGTATTTATGAAGCCAATCATACCTAATTACCGAAATTGCTTGTCAAATCTCCAGTGATTTATAGCG
Source organism: Megalonaias nervosa (assembly GCA_016617855.1). Lineage (NCBI taxonomy): Eukaryota > Metazoa > Mollusca > Bivalvia > Unionida > Unionidae > Megalonaias > Megalonaias nervosa. The sequence goes on from JAECUM010043684.1 coordinate 19,808, forward strand.
AAGCAATAAAGTTACTCCTGAGCAGTCTGAACACATTTTATTTTTAACGTTTTTGAGACACTTCAAAATAAGGCAGACCATTAAATATGGTTTTAAAAATGCTGAGATCACCTACGAATGTCTTTTTCTCTTTGAAAGCACTATACACTGTAGCCGCTAAGAAAATCGACTCTGATATCTGCCCGGTACAATATTTAAAAAAATAATATTGTATTATCCATGCGGCGAAAAGCTTTTAATGTTATTTCACATTTATAGCAATAGTAAATAGATCATACGGGGATGGGAGTTCTGCTGAAGAAGGACATGACTATTTTTCCAAGCATAAATATAATAAGGTATCATGAATGAACTGAAATTGAACGATCCCAACTGAAAACGGCCGTTAAAAAAAAATAAATTGTAGTAGATGCTTTAAAATGATCAGGATAATTAACAATTAGTGTAGAGTTTAAAAAAAAATATAAAATTAATACTATATTTAGCCCCTCTTAACAAGTTGACTTCAGAAAGCTGTCCTAAGCTTTCGGCTTTTCTCCTTTCTATTTTCCCGCCAAAATATTTAGGTTATAGCAGGAAATTCCTAAAATGTATGGCTGAGGTAGAAAGTGTCTAATTCACAAAAAGAAAACCATATGCGCGAGAAATGAACAAAGATTCATCAATCTTCAAAAATGTTTCGGCGTTTTTTAAAACCGATCACTTCCATTTTAGCATTATGTGACCACGGACTACATGCAAGAACTTACCTCTGAAATTGAAGAGTTTTACAACGGAATTGCTCCAGTAAGTATGAGCAATTGTAAGTTGTACAACCCACCCACCACCACCCACCACCACCCCACCCCCCAAAAAAAGGTGTTGACACACATTAGTTTAAATTACAATCAAGACATATATGGGATTCACTTTAGAAAGTCATCACAACAAACAAATTTAAAGGATCAAGTGTGTGGAACTATTATGTTATACTATTAATGTACATATGTGTCCACCCAGATGAGGAAAAATATACAAAACTGTAATGTCTATACTCGCTTATAAGTCAAGTCAAACTTAACAAAAAAGATCCTAATCTGCCATAGCATAATGCGCCTACAGATCAGGGTCTATGTTGATTGTTCTACTGACTACTCCTAATAAACTGCATATTCCCGCATTATGCGACGGCAGATCTGGATCTGTGTAGTTTGCAGTTGGTCTCATCTTATAAACGATATATAGGGTGTATTAGATCGCCAGATACCATGGATATTTTACTTAGTGACGATGGTGCAGATTGGAAGATTCACTCGGCATGAATTAAAGGAACCCCAAAAAGTGAATGAATTGTAACCAAAAACAAACGTAAACCCCAAACATGAAGTTCAAGGGACATTAAAAAACAACAAAGGATACATTAATGAACATAGTAATTAAAATAAGTAAGATAACAGTATTTGGGTAATACATGTGTTTTTGTTTCTTTTGATGAAGTGTTGGGAAATGTCAAAACTGAGTAAAGTCTTAACGTAATTTAGTTGACTGTGAAGCACGATTCTTTCGTAGCGGATTTGTCCGTTTTTAAGGGGACAGGGGCTGTGAAATTACAAATCATTCCTTTATAGCATCTTCTGCCTCTTCCTACACGTTTTTGGTGACTACAATTGCATGTCCCCGGGAGTCTAACTAAACTCTGGCCGTAACGTTTTTGATTGTTGTTTTTTTTAAAATTATTTTTCACGATGAATTCTGCCAAGTTCTCAAGAAGTTTCTTTCTGTATATAACGTAATGAAATAACAGATGTTCATATTTTCACATTCTCTCCCCCCCCCCAAAAAAAGTCTGTAAACTACACCTAACAACTACGTAATTTGGAAAAAAATGTATAAAAGGTGTTTTTATTTATTGAATGACATTATTCATGATAAGACGTCACGTGACAACATTACCATAACAAAGAAACCAGGAGTCGGCCCTTTCCAAGCCTTAATATCACGTGCTGTTTTGTGTTCGTTGACGATTTGTAATGATTGGGACTCTGTTAGAGATATAAAGATATATTCGAAATATATTGCAAAACATAAACAGCTCTTCTTCTCATAGCAGAGTTTCCAGAATTTAGTCATAAGTAGCAGACCAAAATGAGTTAATGTACTTAAAAAAAGGACAGTTATACAGTTAAAAGTAAAGTAGTCCCCCAGACTGGATGAATGATGACTAAATCATATAGACCCAGATAGCTGGACTGGATGAATGATGACTAAATGATATAGACCCAGATAGCTGGACTGGATGAATGATGACTAAATGATATAGATCCAGATAGCCGGACTGGATGAATGATGACTAAATGATATAGACCCAGATAGCTGGACTGGATGAATGATGACTAAATGATATAGACTCAGATAACTGGACTGGATGAATGATGACTAAATGATATAGACCCAGATAGCTGGACTGGATGAATGATGACTAAATGATATAGACCCAGATAGCTGGAATGGATGAATGACTGGATGAATGATGACTAAATGATATAGACCCAGATAGCTGGACTGGATGAATGATGACTAAATGATCTAGACCCATATAGCTGGACTGGATGAATAATGGATGAATAATGACTAAACCATATAGACCCAGATAGCTGGACTGGATGAATAATGGCTAAATAATACAACGAAGAGGATGTGTGTAAAGGTTAATTATGAGTAATTTGTGTTAATTTATTAAAAACTATTAATTTATTCAAGACTAAGTAGTTATCTTGCGTGGTTACATAATTAGTAACGCCTCCTGAAATACAGAGTGGTAGAATTAACAGAAAATGTTTTAAAAATTATGAATTACACGTTAAACTTCTACCCTTTCAATGTATTGGTTTTACACGCTGCATTGATCTTTTCCCTGATTTTCAGACTAGGTGCCACCATAACGATGCCTTGCCACAATTATATGATTATCTGTCCTATAAGTGTGTTCAGCGTCCTAAGTAATGATATTTCTATGTTTATCTGTCTGGTCACACCACTAAGCCGTGGAGAGGAGGGGTGATACCAGCTGTTGCGTAAAATTTACGCATGTATTCGGTATACAACGAAGCACAAAAGTTTGAGTGTTGCCAAGCAATAAAGAATAAAATGTCATTTGGATAGAAACTATTTTCTGCCTTTTGGCTTAAATAAAGTCACGCGTAATAATTTTTATTATTGTAACATTTTGCAGCCATACATATGAATACGGGCAATTCAGCTGGTCCTCGAAGGGGTATAATTCTAATGTCAATGAACGCTCCACTGTAGTACGATATGAAATGTGGAAAAAGGGGTGAAAACAACAGGAATCTCAACAAAATATCTCAGGCTAAATCACAGTATAAATATCTACTCATTTTTGTTTAAACGATAAGAGGAAGAAGTAAGCCTACGTTGTATTTTTGCTGCGAGTTGTAGAATGGTTCACATCATGTTGTATTAACAAATTTCACCGCGTATTTGTCACGATATATTTTGAAGATCAACTCATTAAAAGAAGAATAAACGGTGTTTATAGACTTGTCCCCTGTCTTATTTATACATACAATTACATATGGGCGGTAGCTACATAAGGGCCGGGAACCAGGCTAAAGGTGTTAAAGGCAAGCTGATGTGATATCGGATTTTTTTCTTCCCTGTATTATTCCCATGAGAATAATGCAAAATTGTGCATTTGTTCACTGTCGTAATCTACCATTTCTGTCAAAGTTTCAATTGCTTTTCTTTTCAAAACGCCTGTGGTGTCTGAGAACATTGCAAGTGATGTAGGAATTACAGAAACATACTATGGAAATGATAAGATGCCTCCATATTTGTACTTTATCCATTAACTGTATTAAAATAAATATGTTTAATTTGCGTAGTCACGCTGAAGAATAAAAAAAGAGTGGAAGGATGAAGGTGAATGAGGAAAAGTACCATCCCAATATGGCGCGGAAACAAAAAATTTTACTGCAAAAAAAAGGCCTTCAAGACTGACTTCACAATGGAAAAAATGGTATCAAAAGAGAGAGTGTTATTGATTAAAGCGTAAAAATTACCCAAACCTTCTTATCTGCACGTGAATTCAAGTTCTGCGTAGAATGTGGTTGCATTTTCATCGGACTCTTGGGAGGAGCTTAATTTGAAACTTGAACGGGGAGAGGGGTGGCGAAGGAACGGGCAGTAGAGAAATACGTGGGAACTATGTAGTTTTATCTTAGCTTGTTGACTACCGAAGAGAGAGAGAGAGAGAGAGAGAGAGAGAGAGAGAGAGAGAGAGAGAGCAAGTGGAATCCATCTCGTTCCTTCGTGCATATGACTTGTATCCTCGTTAAGTCTAATTATCAAAAGATAACGAGGAGTAGTGATATAAACAGTACTGCCTTTTCGCTGAACTGTCTGAGAAAGTCATCACGAATGAATTTTCCAGATGTGCCATACAGCATGCGTCGGATTCAGTTTACCTTCCTGTTTCCGCCTTAAAGTTATTTTCCCTACACGAGGACCAATGTATTTTCAAGGTGCTGGCTCTCCGTGCATACAACGCAGATTTAAGAAATATAAGTGGATATATTAATCAAAATAAAAAAATTTTGAAACGGATATTGCTTGAGTGCAAGTTTCAAATAAAATTTATGAAACTTTTAACAATTTCCATACTTTGTGGCCCACTGCCATGGAATTATTTTCGTCGAGCTTCATAAATTTTCTTTTAAATGAGCAAACATGTAAAATTCAAGTTATTACATGGCAAAAATCTCAGATTTCTTATATAAACTACAAAAATATGCAGTAAAACCACTTTAAGGTGCATTTTGGATGCTTCTGACATTACGCTTTTACCCTATATGACGTAATGAATCTAGTGATGTCATTTATAACATCACGAGGGCATATGATGACAATTCTAAATGTTTAATGCGTTATTTACTCTAGCAATTCTATTCCATATAGTAGTTAATTTGAAATGAGCGTTCATTTCAGATAATTTCATGAAAAAATCTATTTAATAATTTCCATCTTTTGTTCCAAAGTCGCATACATATTAATTTTGTTACGAATTGCATACATTTAATTTGAAATTATACCTGACTCGCAAAAATACAGTAAAGTCCTTTCATATATTTAATTTGAAATGAACACACATGTGTGATTCTCTCTTTATGAAATTACTGTATGAAATAAGGTCATATAAATTTCGCCGCCTGACAAAAGTCCTCCTATGTCGAGTTAAACGGATGAGAGTCATTTCTCGGTGTTTGCAAAATCGTGGGCATATACATATAACAAGCAAGAAGTACCAGTTTTATGTTGTTATTTTGATGGTGTTGTTTAATACTTGAAGTTCTTTGATTTTAATATAGAATAATATATAGTATCTGGGATATTTCCTGCCAATAAATACGGTTTGCACAACAATACTAAAATTACAGACTCTTTTTGTCATTTGTGTGTACTTTCGAATTTCACATTCAAAAATATTTCGAAAACACGGACAGGTTTGTGAAATTGGTAGAAAGTCGAAGATGACTATCTAATCAGTAGTTATACTTACCGTGTTAATTAATATTACAAATACAAATGTTATTGCCAATAAAGGCTTTTTGAATGTGCTGGGAGACGGTTATTTTTATACAGTTTTTTAAATGAAACAAATTAGTCGCTTTATTAATATCACGCGTTGACTTTCATATCTGCTTGGACTCTGGAGTCATTTAAATAGAAACAAATCAAACAAACAAAGAAATGGTGGAGTAATTTGTAAACATTAATATGGTGTAGGAGAATTTATTCCAAGAACTGTTTAATGAATTACAACATGAATTTTAATTAACGCTGTGAGAATCAAAATATGTTGCCATATAAATGTTGATATAAGTATAGTCTACAAATCCGCACCAGGGTAGGGTTGTTCTCGAGCTTTTCTCGGTTATACATCTCCATCATTTCACCTACCCACCTCTCCTTCTCGTCCGTGCCTTGGAAATTACACATTTTTTAAGGCTGTTATACACAGCTGCAACCCACTGTCAGTCATACCTTACAATTCGAAATTCAGCGACCTCGAAATAAAGCCAGTCATAAGGTTAAGCCGTTCAGTTTATCCAGTGTTTAGCTCTGAACGGTTTTCTTCTTTTTTCCCCCCTTTTTTTTTAAAGACATTATTGGCTCTATCATGTCGAGGAAAAAGGTGCGAAACGCCTTTCCCAAGGATGCAATATGGCTGCTAACCCGATCGTTTTGAAAATAATGCAATTGAATGCACATTTATGATTGCACATTCTATCTATCTATCTATCTATCTATCTATCTATATATATATATATAGAGAGAGAGAGAGAGAGAGAGAGACAGAGAGAGACAGAGAGAGAGAGAGACAGAGAGAGAGACAGAGAGACAGAGAGAGACAGAGACAGAGAGAGTCAACACAGAATAAACACGGATATTTGAAACGACAGGTTGAAGCTGAATCGTAAAATTATTTGTCAGTTAACATAATTTACATGAAAAGAATGGATTTAAAGAATAATCATCCGCGTTTTTGTAATATAATTTCAGATACACAAAATTCCCGTCGTTTATCGATATTTGTATCCCAAAATATGCCCTTACCTCAAAAGTAAACCGTTCTCTATAGCAAGCCGAGCAAAAATAAATAACGAATAATATAAACACTAGAGTAACAAACATACATGGAGACGCAGGACGTTTATCGCAAAAAGTATCAGCCAATATTAAAACAAAAATATTTTCAAGCATACCCCAAAAGAATAAAGACACATTGCAGATTACGTTTAAATGGAGTATGCGAAATGAATTACAACAAGATGTAGCCTGTGTCCTTTAGGTGGAAAATCACTATCAGTGTATTATCCCTCAACCCGGGATGACGTAAAGTACATGACAGATAATGAATCTAAAGATTTATTATATATTTTATTAATTGGATGATAATATATTATTTATGACGCTTGGCAGTTTAAACGATATTTCAAACAAATTGGAACTTGCGTCGTGGATAAATGTTATAAGATGATCTGCCAAGAATTTTTTATAGATAAAGGACATAATAAAATATTCGACTGACTTTTGAGAACTTCAACGGCATATATAAACAATGCAAGAAATAAATTGTATTGAACTACAAACCGAGGAATGTTAACTAATTTACTTTTGTAGTAATCTAAGAAAATGTTATTGCTTTACACCTCACACATTTTTAGAAATTAGTGTTAAGAATTATATATATATATATATATATATATATATATATATATATATATATATATATATATATAAAGAATACAAATCAAATGGCGAATAACTGTCCTTTCAAATGCACTGGATCCAGCAACGGATCACGTATATCAGGGGTAAATGTTGTCAGTTTATTGCATATATATATATATATATATATATATATATAGAGAGAGAGAGAGAGAGAGAGAGAGAGAGAGAGAGAGAGAGATTTGGAATTGCTAATGTATATATGTATTTTGTATGTATTTATAAATTGCTAAATTTGGTTTTATAATTAGCTCATAAGGCTTTATACATTTTGAATTTCCTAATCTTTCCCTACATGTTTTACCTTGTATTTTTTAATTACGTGTATCTTCAAATTTTCAGACAATAAATGAATTAAAGAATATTAATCAATCAAGGATAATATTACTACAGCAAAAATCACACACACACACACACACACAAATATTGCACTTGTTAATCCCACCATTAGGTTTGTGATATAAAAAAAAAAACTATTATGGATACAATACCACAATTAAACTAGGATATTTCTCATTTAGGTACAACAGTGAGTAGAAAGTCAAGTGTTTCTGATGAATATAACTTTTCACTTATTATATGCAATTTTAGTGTATGTAAATAACTTGCAAATAGACCTTAAAATATTAGCAACGCAAGACAATATATAGTCTTTATATGGAAAATAAACATTACGTCCAAAGTCCCCAAAAAAACACCACTTGATATGGAAGCAACGAGGGTTGACTCCCATTCTCAAATAATACCGATTATTTAACTGTTTAGTTCTACTTATAGTTTTCTGCAACTCCAAGACACGTCACTGCTCAAACTAAGTACTGTAAAGATGGATCAAACAAAATTACGATATAAAGTACAGTTTAATACCTCCACTTGTGAACAGTTCAAGAGGTATTTCGGTCTGTTTTTCATATTATTTTCTTACTTAAATCTTTGCTGTATTACACTTCAGGCAGAAAAGATTAATTTTTTGCACCTGGCCAAGTGCTCTAGACACCTGTATAAAGATCAATTAATTTCCGTCCGTTTTATGTACATTTTCATACTTATCTCAAGGTAGACATGGATGTTTCTGTATGGCAAATAAAACTGCTATGACAGTGTAAGATCCGTAGAGTTCGGTACTGTCTATCTATCTATCTATCTATCTATCTATCTATCTATCTATCTATCTATCTATCCGTCCATCTATCTATCTATCTATCTATCTATCTATCTATCTATCTATCTATCTATCTACCTACCATCACCTGAAGCAATTAGATATCAGATTGTAAAAATATTTCAACCGAAGAATAATGCTGCAGAATTTTCCGAACAGTTTCCTTAATTTTGCACACACACACAAAAAAAAAAATGTCTAGATCGACTCGCTACGAAGTTTCTCGAGGATGGGGATGTTAAATTTTGACAGGGGAGAACACGAAAAAAAAAACATTCTCACCAAAACGCATCACTTAGTTTTGAATAGCATATCTTACTTCACTTGTGCAACTGCGCATTACATTATTTAAAAAAGTACACGTATTTTCTTCGCCCAGTGTCATTTGCCGCTTTTACCCGTTTACAACGCGCACCCATATGCTAGTAAGTAGGACAAGGTTGTTGTTGTTATCTTGGCTTTAACGCCAATTTTCAGCAAAAGATTGGCTATACATGGCGGACAGTATAACTAGTGGAGGATGAATCAGGGAAACCCCCGGTAAGAGCCATCGACCCACAGGAAGCCGCTGGCAAGCTTTTTCAAATAACCACATTGTCCGAGCCCGAGACTCGAACCCAGTCAGACAGTGGTGATCGGTAAAGGCGAACCCCACTCAACCAAACGGGGCCCCAAGAAGGGCAAGGTAACAAATAATGAGAAGTTTAGCGAAGGATTTTAATTTCGACATGGGATAAACAAACGTTGTGTGTGTGTGTGTGTGTGTGTGTGTGTGTGTGTGTGTGTGTGTGTGTGTGTGTGTGTGTGTGTGTGTGTGTGTGTGTGTAAGGTAAATAAAATGTAAACAAATTCTTAAATAAAGGACACGGGTAACGATTTGGGATAATGCGCTGATTTGAGGCCATTATCTTCGGGAGCTGTATCACTGACTCGTGAAAGTTTGTTTTTTTCCCAGAGTTAAAATTTTTAAAACCATTTGAAGATGAGATTTAGTATGCCGAGTAAATTTCGTTTTCTGAATGAAGTACGGACACATTATACAGATAACAGCGCCGCAAAACGTTAGACTATAATATAGTGACAACTTAACTCTGTATTTAAGAGACGCTCGGTATCTTTCCAGCTGAGAAGTAACTAGTCAAGGTACGAACATGTGCTTGGATTTATCTAACTTCGCTATTTTTCTTTTTTCGTACGGTCTATACATAACCTGTTTCCACAGGTGTTGAGCTATTAACTGTTATAATTACAACAGCTCACAATATATATTATTTATTTTGTGATAAATTCGTTCGCTTATTATTCTTTCTGCTCAAATGTTATTCTTACAAACAAAGAAATTTAATTAAACCAATGCTATCTTATTTCTAGAAATAAATAAATTTATTATTTCAGCTGATAAATGACGACTTCGGGTGGGCTGATTCTCCAGTTTTAGTACCCAGGTATGCACGTGTTCTGCTATCCAGGGTGATGCAGTGTTTGATAAACGAATTTTACACTCAGGTTCAAACTTACACCTCCGTGAAAGAAAGCAATTACGTTTGTGCGATTTATTGATGTTCTGTGCCACATATTCTTTCCTTGTAAATAAATTAGCTTCGTTTTAACTGGCCCGGGCACTAGAGATTGTTTCTATATTGTTTGTAAGCACGTACAATTTTGATAAAAGAGCCGATTTCTAAATCTCGAGAGTTGAAGATAGCAATAGAGCGCGTTCGTTGTGCTGAACAAATAGCCGAAGCCAGGTATTTTTCTAGCTGTCGCCCTATTAAGGACCAGGGTCGGCGTAGATAAGGCATATCGACACTCCATATATCTGTCACTCTTGTTTGTCTTAAGCACGTTTCACCTCGACTATGATTTAAAAGGTGGTAATAATTTAAGGTGGGTCGGATGATGAAGGCCTCCAGTTATTTAAAATCGTATTTAATTTAAGTAAGTGCACAGCAAACTTCTCTGGTGCCTAAGATATTTAAATTTTCTTTCACCGTGCTGCATACTCACGTGTTTAATTGTTACTAGATAATTTGCGATAAACCGGATTAATTGACATTCGGTTTCCAGGTCAAGCAGTTAACACAGCTGGTTAAACAAGTTCCATGTATATAAAACAGTCAGAAGCAGCAGTTCGTATTCAATTTAATTCTGAAATTTCAGCATGACAATCGAAATTTCGCACTCAAACACAGATAAAATGACTGTTTAGTATGTTTATTTAGGTATTCGTTTCTTTCTTAATAGAAAGGTTTCGTCTCTATATTCGTCGTTCCTTATTTTAACAGGTTGAACAACGAATGCTTTTAATCGCGGGAAATGTCTCTACATTATGAAAAACGTTGGGATATAATCGTCATTGAAATGGACTGCGTCCTTTTCCTTATCAAAAGTAGAGATTCAATAATTTTAATGATGAATCTGGTATTAAAACAAGAAAATTAATCTTGATTATTATATGGAGGCTGTTCACCACGACGTCTATGACAAATACGATTACAGATAATTGAGACTTTTAAAAATTATAAATATTTTCAGGCATTTTTAACAAGTTATAAGATGCCTATATGGGATCATAACTTTTCCATACCTGAAGACTGATATAAAATACCAAGTGGTGTGTAATGAACTCAACACTTTCTCTTTGATCTATACCGCTGTATCTCATTAGTGTGACATAATCCGATACAGACAACATTAAAACTAACTGGGTGAAAAAGAATGTGCGTTTTACTGGTAATATATCCGCCCCATAAAACATTGGCCAGCGCACCTGTTATTTAACATGTACGGAATTGCTGCATCCTCTGGCAGTTTGAAATTTCAGAGATAAGCGATTATACTGAATCATTAGAGATGCATAATGCGTGAAAGAAATATTAATTATTACACATGAGATCAACATGTGTACGCTTTAAAGTGTCAGCAGGAAATATGAAGAAAACGGTGCTTTTTACAACAATACCAAAAAATAGCATACAGGACGGATATTAGCTTTCATCCTTCAAGAATAGTGTGATGTTCACTTAATATACATTCTGTCTTAGCTTCCAGTCACTAATATACCAAAATATGTGACACACACACACACACACACACACACACACACACACACACACACTGACACACACACACACACACACACACACACACACATATATATATA
>JAECUM010043685.1:0-16123 GCA_016617855.1 Megalonaias nervosa
TCAATACATGTTTGTGATATTTCATGATGGCATTTGATGGTCTAAAACATACGAGAGTGAGGGAATCATTATACAAATTTCACGTTAATTTCCAGATGCGAAATATTCAGTCAGGATATAAATATCTCTGCATGAATACTATAATTCAAACATGATAACAACTATACATATTTTTGACAATTTAATTTGATCTGCAACAATTTAAAAATTCCACCACAATAAAACTGATTACACAGCAGGGGTGAACGCAAGTATTATGTTGATAGTGGGCCAGGAGATCAGAAAAGTGTAAGCCAAGTTGAGTTTTGTTGTTTATAAACGTCAATATATCTATGGTCTACAACTGTTGAAGATTGGAAAACTGTGACAATCGCTGTAGCACTCTCTGTTTTTATCTTGCTAGTTTTGAAAGTATTATTTTTATTGTTTTCTTTACTCCATATCACCTTTTGTCACGTCAACATCTCTATGTCTTTTCTTTATTAATGCTTCTTGTAGTCTTTTTCACATTTTCTACAACAGTATCATCTTTGCTTAACTGTTCTATATTTGTCTTCATCACACTTTGAACTAGTATTTGTTTTCACCTACTATTTAACCAACTAAAATTCATATTGTTTTGAAAACACGCTATCACACCGTAAAGTGATCTTCTAAATAACGTGCGTTCATGTTAACCTCATGCTTAGTAAACGTAAATAATTATTTACGGAATCAATAATAGGTATCAAAACAAAACAGCAAGATGAAAAGGAGCCCAGCAAAGAACAAAATAATAGTAACTTCTCAAACCCCAAAAGATCCACGGAGAGTTTAATTTTGAAAACAACTTGTGAAACGTTCACAAAGATTTTAATCTGCCAAAGCCGAACGCTTAAAGCAAGATCGCAAATTGTACGAAATTAACAGAAGTTGATTAAAACAAAACAGAAAGATAAAAATCAGGCCAGCAAAGAACCAAACAAAAGTAACTTCGCAAAGAACAAAAAAATAACTTTTAACTTGAATACATCTTGAGAACAGTTCTTTCAAGTGCACTTGATCCAGCAAGGTATCACGTGTGTCAGGGATTGATTAAGATAAATACAATAAACTGACAACAAACAGTGCAAAACTAGTATCTAACTAGCCTGAGCTCTTTCGACTCTTAATGAGTCTTTTTCAAAGGCATATACAAAACATAGACAAGACAAAACAAATAAAACGGAAATACCGTAGTGTTTGCAAAATTTTACATGACTGGTTCTACAGGAATTAAACCTATAAATTTATTATGTTTCAACTAGTTTTTATCAGCTTGTTTCGGATACTGGAAAATATTTGAATTTACCTAGAAATCGATGAGCCATAACGACATCTTTTATTTTATTACATTTATGTAAGCGCAAATTATATCCCAGATATTTCATTGTTATAGTAGTAATTGTAGGCTATTAAGCAAATTTAGAAGAAAGAAAATGTGTCGGCTGCAAAAGATAATTTTATTTGTGCATGGCTGTCTTTTTCTAGTCTTCTTGGTTTAAACCGCTTGGTTTCAATGTTCTAAGGCGGCGTATCCAGTAAGATTCAGTGCCGGATTAAATCCTGCGAAGGCCACTAGGCAGTCGAAATCTCGGGGCCATCCTCTCAAATTATCTCCTAATACGTCGACATCGAATCAGTTCAATATTATTTTCATCCGTTGTCGCTTAGCCCCTAGGCCGGTGCCTACTCTGCCTATTTGGAAATCCGGCACTGGTAAGATTCCTTTTCTTTCCTGGTTTCTGAACTCCAGTTGGGGTTGTGAGCAATTGTAATAAGTGTTATATCACTGAAAGTGTGGCCAGGGAAGGAGAAGTGTTCTGTACAGCTTCTTTGTCATCCAATCAGATCTAAGAAGACAGATCGCCGTAAAAGGAAGAATGGCAAGCACTCTATAGCAAAAATTAATTCAACTGTTACTAGCACAGTGGTCAGTATCTCAAAGTTAGAATTTAGGGACGCAGAAATAAACCTTTTGTCGAAGGGTTTGAGTTTCTGTCCCCGTCCAAAGATATACGACAGAGGGAAGCTAAAAAGGGACACCGAAGAGTTTAGCCGCCGACCAAGACTCAAGGCACGTTTTGCCTTGCAGCCAACAAATAAATCAGAGGATAATATAAGCTGCGACCAACCCATATTTAGAAAGAAAAGTAATTGGACGCCACCAAAAGGTTCAAGTCCAACTCTAGAAGCCTTTATCAACTCGGTTGAAAACGAAACTTCCAGACACATCAACCATGCTAACAGATACTCTAACTTGACAAAAGAAGAAACAGATGCCCTACACTCACTGAAAAGAAAAACAGACAACATAATTAAGCCTGCAGATAAGGGTTCCGCTGTCGTCGTTATGAATAGGGAAGACTACATTAGTGAAGTAAGTAGACAACTAAGTGACGCTAAGTTCTACCAAAAACTAGACCATGATCCAACACTGGAATATGCAAAAACCATCACAGATATTATTGACGAGGCATACCAAATCGGGCACATAACCCAGCAAACGAGACACTACTTAAGCCCAGAAATCCCAAGGGCAGGTAGATTTTATATTCTACCTAAAATCCACAACAAAGAAAACGTGTGCAGACCTATAATCTCCGGTAACGGGCATCCCACAGAAAGGATATCAGAATATTTGGATCATTTTATGTGACCACATGTCTACAAATTACCTTCATATCTTCCAGACACGACAGATTATCTCATAAAAAGCAAAGCAAGCGAACCATTACTGCCAGATACATTGCTTGTTTCCTTAGACGTCACATCTTTGTATACTAACATACCGCACAACGAAGGGATACAGGCGTGTAGAGAAGCATGGGAAACAAGAACTGTAGACAATCCACCCACTCACTTCCTAGTCCAACTCCTGGAGCTTGTCCTAAAACTCAATAACTTTGAAGTTAATGAAGAAAACTACTTCCAAATCAATGGAGCAGCAATGGGTACAAAAATGGCCCCTTTGTATGCTAATATTTTTATGGGAAAACTGGAGGGTCAACTTTTGCCATCGGTTGAACTTACACCATACCAGTGGGTACGCTTTATCGAAGATATAGAAATGAAGTGGAAACATGGAAGAGAAAGTCTGGATGATTTCATATGAAAGGCAAACAACTTCCATCCTTCAATAAAATTCACGGCAGAAATCTCCAACTCAAACCACGTTTTCCTGGACACAACAACCAGACTGGTAGAAAACAAACTCCATATAGACATCTACTAGAAACCAACCATAAAAAACACTGCATTAGGAACATTCCATATAGCCAGACACTGAGGATACGCAGAATTTGCTCCGACGATGAAAAATTTATTAAAAGATCTGAAGAGCTATCTAAACATTTAATTTACCGTGCCTTCGACAAATACCTGATTGCGGAGGCAACCCAAAGGGCTAAAAAAAAAACCGCGATGACCTACTAAAAATGGAAAGAAGGAAAAGGCTGATAAGATACCATTTATCCTGACCTGCCATTCAGACAACCCCAAAGTAGGTAAAATCATCGCAAAACACTGGCACATCGTGGAATCGTCGGACGCACTAAAGTTAATCCTTCCTAACAAACCTGTAGTAGCCTACCGGAGACCAAAAACCTCAAGGATATTCTAGTCAGGGCGAAGCTAACGCCAATCACTAATCAAGACCACACTAGTCAATCTGGCTCCTGTGGCGATAAAAGATACAAAACCTTTCAACATATGATAGAGACCAGGACATTTTCTTGCACAGTGACCAGAGAAAAACTAAACATACATGGTCTAAACAAAACGTGCAAAACAGAGATGTAATTTATCTCATCACATGTAAGATCTGTAGCCTTCAGTATGTCGGAGAAACTGAAAAGCTACACGAAAGGATCAAACTTCATAGATCTGATTGAATGACAAAGAATCTGTACAGAAGCCCAGTCGCAGAATACTTTTCATCCCCTGGCCACACTTTCAGTGATATAAACCTTATTGCAAATGCCCACAACCCCAACTGAGTTCCGAAACCAGGAAAGAAATGGAATCTTACTGAATACTCCGCCTTAGAACATTGAAACCAAGCGGTTTAAACCAAGAAGACTAGAAAAAGACAGCCATGCACAAATAAAATTATCTTTTGCAGCCGACACATTTTCTTTCTTCTAAATTTCCTTAATAGCCTACAATTACTACTATAACAATGAAATATCTGGGATATAATTTGCGCTTACATAAATGTAATAAAATAAAAGATGTCGATTTTTCTGTTTTATTTGTTTTGTCTTGTCTATGTGTTTTATATGTTTTTGAAAAAGACTCATTAAGGGTCGAAAGCGCTCAGGCTAGTTAGATACTAGTTTTGCTCTGTTCTTTGTCAGCTTATTGCATATATATATATATATATATATATATATATATATATATATATATATATATATATATATATATATATATATAAGGAAAGTGACAATCTTAATGACCTTAATTATATACCCAACATCAGTATCGGGTATAAAATTAGCATTGCCGATTCAATGGCTTAAGCTGATATATAGATATCTTCCTTCGTCGTCACGGTGGTTCTGCCAACCAGACCTCTGCCAACGCTTGGTTGTGACGTCATACGGGGAATCTACGATGTTCAACGTAATCATTAAAATGAATCTGTCAATTTCCAGATGGAAATAACAGTTACAACCAGCTTAGTTTCTCATTAATTTTTGTTCAATGGATCTTTCTTCATATAATAACAAAATGAATTACTTAAAAATAAAGCATTAACTGGGCAAACAACAAAAGATAGTATGCAGTTATATAAATCTGCTTGGAAGAAATGTGTCATCTGCGTGATATACAGATACACCAACGCAATGGTATAGTATTAGTATGCCAAGTTGTCGCACCAAGTTCAAATCACTAAAGTTCTCTTCTCTTTTGTTTCTTCTTTCTTTTTTAAGAACTAATATCCATAATATTAACAGCTGTCAATTTACAGGTTTGAAATAAAATTAGTAACTGCTCAGTTTTCAAAACCAACAAAAATAATGCGCAATTTCAAAATCATTTTATTTTTATGTCGAGCAAGGTAACATTTTTTATCAATATGTTATTCATCTAAAATGGAACTATACAAGGGTTACAAATCATGTCTGCATCATAAAATAATGGTATTGGAACCAGTTTTGTGAAGCGGTTATTCTTCCATAATTAGATATTAAAACTTTCAGTTGTTAAAAAGTTTATTTATATACAATATTTTCATGCTGAATTTTATTCATTTTCCAGTGCACTCATCCACATGAAGAAAAATCGGTTTTAGACTGACATAAAGATTTTAAACTTGCTTACTACATCAATGATGTTTCTAATAATTACCGAAATTAGAAACCATTTCCAAACAGTGGGAACCTTGTCCACATTCGCGATGGAAGCCCAGTAACGGAACTGATTTATGATTTTTTAATTGAAACTATTATTTGCAATATTTCTATGCAAAAAAACCAGCAATTATATGAGCCTCAATCATTTGCATATCGTTTTAATGTTTCTAAAGTGTAATAATCTTTTGAGTGTATAATATTTGTCTGAAAGGGTACTAGAGGAGAGTGGCCAAATATCTTTGCATCGGAAAATGATTGTGGTGTATTATTCCATAGTTGTATAGTATAATTATTTTTATATATGTTTGTTTATGCTAAATTTTTTTAAGACTTACTGTTTCATCACATTTTCCTAATCACTCATCCAAATCAAGAAAAACTGGTTTTGGACCGACATAAACTTTTACTTGCTTACTAATTCAATGATTTTTCTAGAAATTACTGAAATTAGAAATTACTCATTTTGTTTCCAAACAGTGGGAAACATGTTGCAAAGGTCAGGAAGGAAGCTAAAGTAAGAGAATTGATTTATGGTTTGTTAATTGAAAGAGATAATGGTATTATTCCTACCCCCTAATGTGCTAAAATAAAAATAAAGAAAACAAGTTTGTTCAATCTATTTATCTAAATACTGCATATTTATTGCAATGGCATATTTTCTTTATGTCATTAAATGATAACGTCATAAATTTACACACTTAATGATTATAACAGCAGAAAATCATAAATATAATAACAATTACAGATGAAAATCTTTTATTCAAAGGACATCATGCTTGAATATAAGTACCACTACTATGACTACTATTAGTACTATTAAAAATACTACTACTACTATTAATAATAATAATAATAATAATAATAATAATAATAATAATAATACATGTAATAATAATAATAACAGCATTAATAATAATACTAAAAGAATGTCCATCTACCTATATTTTTAAGTGGAAACAAACATGGGGGGGGGAGAGTTGGAACTAACCATAAAATATATCAAGCATACAATATCTTCAGACCAAAACAATTCTGAAATAAAAAAATTTGGGATGCAACATGGCATAATGGATGTCACAAGAATTTATGATACAAAACAAAAATTAAGATAATTAATACATAATAAGCCGAGTTGTTTCTTTTTAGATACTGTTCATAAAATCAGTTTCTGGCTCCATCCCTGCAAGAACTGATTATATGGAATTTGCAGGCTCTGTGTATCGTTATAGACTAAATATGACTGCCAAAGTTAACACTTGCAAATGTATGAAAGTACCCAACAAATGATACTTTCAGCCAGATATGAGAATTTGGTGAATGGTCTAAAACACTTCAAATGCTGCCATAAAAGTCCCACAGTCAATTCAACTTCAAATTCCATCAACATCAAGATCTCATAGATATTGTGTTGCATGTAAAAGACCATATGGGCATCAAAATCATCTTGTTAATGTCCCAATATGTGACATAACCCAGTCATTTGCAGAGTGTAGTATTTTTATAAAATCAAAAAGTAGCTGTTGCAAATTCCATTTGGAAATCTTCTACTTCATTAATGAATCCCTGCGATCTGTCACTGCAACAAAAGAGTTTGATGAAAACTTTTCAAGTGCAGATATAAATCACTTGTACAAAATGTGAAGAAACTAATTAAAACAAAGTCATATCTTAACTTTGATGTTCCTTCTTCCTTATCCGATGATGACTGTTTCCACCTTTTTTGGCTTGAAAATGAATCAATTCCTGTAATTGAATAAGGTTTAAATCCTGGTTCAAGAGAATAACATGCTGAATAAGCACAAATTGTACTTCCAGATGGATGCATCCACTTGGAAACTGAATGAATTTTCCCAGGATATCAGTTGATTACCTGTGTGACATCACTATGGGCATTTATCAAGTCAAACAGGCTCCAAAGTATACAAATGAGCATCTCACAGAGGAGGGGCGCTATGAGGTTATGGCATGCATGGATTTTCCAGGTCTGTTACATGTAAAAATCCACTCTCGCCAATCCAAAAAAAAAAATCCATTCACTCAGGATCCAATACAAGCTGAAATATTCCATGGACTCCATCAAAAGTTTGGTATTGTATTTGCAAGGTTGGTGCTCGGGTTGTTGGGTGTTGTGCCCATGTATCTAGTTTCCTATGGTTTCCTGGCTGCAAAAGATGGGTAATAAAGCGTTGACAAAGAAAGCATCACTAATTAGTCATCTTAAGGATGCATCATCTATTCCAGAATATGAATATGACAATGGGGAATTAAATGAGTTGTTTTTCTACACTCTGACCACTACTTTCATCAGTATTCATCTGGCTCCTTTTATGATTTTACAATTGATATTTCTGTATAATTTGATTTGTCAACCATATCATGATGTTTCCATTATTATGTCATCTTATTTGTGTGACACTAATGAAGAGAGAATGATAATACATAACAATTGACAGATTAAGGCCTTCCAGGACCCTCATCACTGAAAATATTATAGCACCCCATCCCTTCTACTAAACGCGAAAATTAAAAAGAAACATATCAGAAGCTAAAAAAAGGCTGAAAATAACAGTGCTGCCACCATTCCAAATCAAAATACTCTTACATGCAGATCGAAATGATCATATATAATTCATCCAATTTTATCATCAGCAAATAATTATACTTTTTTTCTGGTGCCCCTGTTGTACTGATGCCCTAAGCACGTAATTAGCATTCTTAATGGGTAATCTGGCAATGTACATACCAGATTCAAAGGAATACAAAAAGGTATATTTTAAGGCATACTCATTAATAATGTGACTTTTTAAGTCCATGTTGGCCTGAATAGTTTATTGTTAATGATTTTTATTCTCTCTGATGACTGTGCAGTCATTGCAAGTTCTGTCTGGTCACCTCCCAGTGAATCCAAGAGGGGTCCAAGGTTAACTACACCAAAACAGAAATGACAATTACAGTAACAGTTGCTCATCTCAACTGTACAGACGGCAGGAGTGTATCACCTCTGGGTCATATTGTGGGTGGATGAGTGGACGTTACTATCATCAGAATTTGCTATTAGTTTTAGTTAACTGCTACTGTTAGGTAATATGTGTTTTGTGAGTGCATTTTTTTATCAGATGCTTTGTCGTCTCTTGCTTGCATAGATCGTCATTTTAACACTTCTCTGAACCTCCGGTTATATAGAAAGCCTTACGGCCAGATATTCGCATGATTTTTTGCGTAGGAATACGGACAAGAATGTCGGCCTACTGTACCTGTATAGTATACAGTACTGAAAATATTGATGCACATAATTTGTCTTCGAAATCTCTGTCAAATTATACAAGTCAATGTACTTATGTGACTAGCTTTACTTTAATCGTATATATGAACACATATTCATGTAACGTTATTTTATTCGTTAAAATTTTTATATACGTTTTTGAATTTCTTCATTGTCCCCATCGAGGGCCCCAGTATTAAGTCACTACAAAGAATTGAATATAGGCCTACATGTTCATGAGAGAGAGAGAGAGAGAGAGAGAGAGAGAGAGAGAGAGAGAGAGAGTATAGTCATATATGGTTACTTTAAACAATGAAAAGGTAGAACAATACTTACTTTGACTCGTTTTTCATCCAAGTTTATGTGCAAACTTGTTCCCAAAAATTCCTTGAAAGTTGCATTCATTCTATAAATCGCCGAATCTTGCACGATGTAAATCATCATCTTTGCATACTCTAAGTGCTGGTAAATAGCATTTGCAAAACGAATAGTAAAATGATTGTGTTTCCATTTGGTCATTATAGGGTTATATGTTCTTTATAAACGTGTACATCCTCTCATTTCACAGACAACTGTATGCAGTCAGTGTTATGCAGTATTCCCGCGCTGGTTTAAAAATAGATGCAAAAGGTCTACAGAGTACAATACCTATAGTCTATTTCTTTCGTGTATTCTCCAATGCAATTACGTCTAAAACATATTTCAGGGGTTTCAGAAGTTCATTGAAGTGCTGAGCCAATAGTGTTTTATTTCTTATCAATGTCTATATTATATCATTACGGATAAATACATAGTTTATAAATAGATTATAGTTTGACTCTAGGCTACGTCAAGGGGTGTGGAAGACAATTTTATTTCTTCTTCTAAACATAGAAATACTGTAGTGTGTGTGTGTGTGTATGTGTGTGTGTGTGTGTGTGTGTGTGTGTGTGTGTGTGTGTGTGTGTGTGCTATAGCCATGAAAATATAGGGATAAAATTACATAAATATATAAAGAACATTTGTCATTTCCAGTGAAGGTAACAAACCCATGTATTAGGCGAAGAAGCGAACCTACAGGCCCCTTTTAACGCCTCCTTTACAGTCATATTCAATAATATCAAACAATCATTTAAATAATTCAATAATATTAAACATCATTCAATAATATTAAACAATATTTTATTGAGGAACAGTTTTTGTATTTTATATTTAAGTACCTTTTTGTCAACGTATTTTAGAAACAGTTTTCAGTTGACGTGTAAATTCGATATTCTATTGTTGTCTATGACGGACCATTTTGGAATAGTTTTAGAAGCTAAACTTTATTTATAGGGCTTTATAACCCCTAAAATAATAAAAATGCATATTTCAAATTTGAAACTGAGTGAATAGTTCATGGTAAAGCAGTAATTTTGAGAAGTAAATGGAAAAGATGACAACTTTTCATGTCTTTCTTGATAGTGTTTTGACACCCTGTAACCATGGGAACGGACACGTGAACACAAAACTGATGTCAAAAATAAATGTTAACCACCTCATGTATACAGTATACACCCTATGAGGACATTTAGAGAGGGGGCAGAAAATGGCCCCTATTCAATATAGTCCTTTAATAAGTTCTGGTTTTGAGAATTATACCAATTTTAAACGAATGTAGAAGCTTTCCTCCAACATATTGTGTTTTTGCTCAGCAAACCCAAAACATAAGAAATGTTTACTTATGGCGTCTTCACTCCTTTAAAACCAAACATCCCTATGTGTAGTACTGAAATGATATTAAGCTTTCGCAACAATAACACGATATCCTTACTAGGTAAATATTGCATTTTATATATATTTTTTCTTTTAAATCAACATCTGGATATCTGTACATTCACCGATACTCTCTACTTCATTTTTTTTTTTTCTTCTTTTCACCTTTAGTTTTGTCTGTGTTTATTACTTTCAAGCAAAGAACACTTTTAATCCAGATTTGTCCGGAAAGTTTTGGTCATTTACTTCAGACATTATCACGTGAAGCAATGAAAATACGACACAAACAACAATATGGACATTTTCTAGAAAAAGAAGAGAAGAAAGAGTGGTAAAATAACATCTTTTAAATTTAAAAAACATCCTCGAACATTAAACATCAATGATGTTTTGTACCATTTTATAATTTTTACGATTATTGGAGTATATTGGAGTAAAACGATTCTCCCGTGAATTAACCCACACCCACTCATCCAATAAAAATAGAACTGAAAACCAACTTACAACCAGACACGTAGCAAAATTAGGGAAAAGAAGCGACAAAGCAATTAAACGTTAAACTAGCAATATGCGATTAGAGAGTGAAAGGAAAAAGAAAGACTAACAGAAATATTATAAGAGTGATAATCAGAGAGACTAACTCAATCCATAATTCCCAAACACCCTTCCACCTCTCTAACCTACTGCTATAAAGACAGGGAAACTCTAACCCGCCAAATTCGATCCGATTGCTATATCCACCGCCCCATTTTCCAATCCAAAATCTGATGCAAAGGAATGCCTGTGTAATAGCTGCTACAAAAAACAAAGTTATTAGCAGTCACACGGCCTATTACTACCACAGCAAACAGGGACACGATGAAAGGTAGTGTTCATATTGCATGCAACCTTGTTCTGTAACAGAGAGAAGAACAACTGAACTTTGTGAAGTAGTGAGTACGCCATTTTATCGGTGTATGCATGGCACCATTTTTTGCCTTGTATATGCGATGCAGTTGCAGGTTTGGCAATGTGCCGAATAAAAGATCGCAGTGAATACTAATGTGAACTCACGCTCATTTCTGACTAAAGGCACAGATCGGCATATGGAACCCTAGGACAAACGTTTTCAAAACGATGAATGCAATTGTTCTGTAATGCATAATAATGTGCTGTGTTAGGGATTATCGGTGAGGGTCTCGGTCGTAGCCATTAAATTTCAGGCCTTGAAGATGGGTTTAAATCGGATATCTGTTGTTAATTAATATTTCTCTGCCGAAAGCTCAACCGCTACCGCTCAGATTAAATATATTCTACGGAATCATTTTGTCGTTTTTGTTCTCTTGGAAGACGTTTTTGCTTGTACCACAAACTGCTCCATTTTCAATGGGACAGAGATCATTTGCTGTAATCACATTGCTTCCTAAAGTGGTGGTCCTATCTCTAAGGGTAATTCCATGTCTGTTACTCTGTCATACTAACCACCTTATAAGTAGAAAAAGTCTGAACTCCAGCTCCACTAAACTTTGCGCTGCAAGCATTTTGCAAAACTGAGTTGCTTAATATTTCGCCGCAATTCATTGCTTCAATTATTCCAAAGCTTAATCATTTGTTCATCTCATTACCAAGTCCTCCATAATTTTTTGTCAAGGAATTGAATGAATAATTTTTCACCTTTATACGGAAATCAAAAGTGGATAAAGTTGAAAGAGATGTTATTATTCAAACGTTTTCTAAAGGTGGCTTGGTGATGATAATTATTGATAAATTTATATTAGCTTTGAAAATAACACGGATCGATAGAGTTCTTCTACCTCACAGAGAATTGATTAATTTATTCGAATATGAAATACGCGAGATTAAGTATCTATTCGTATCAGAAGATGAAAATCTGATGACCTTAGCCAAAAAGACAAATAGTGAATGATGTAAGACTATTACAAATCACGTTTAAATGGGATGTTAAACGAGCTAGTGAAAATAAATTGAATGAAATTTTCAATTTGAATATGGATATATGCCTGACATATATGCTAATGATTTTAAAAGCAAGAAGAAACTCAAAATTACAATAGTTTCAATTTCGTGTTACCCATAGAATGTTAACAATGAACTCATTGCTGTATAAAATAAAATTGTCAGATACTGATAAATGTCCTTTTTGAAAAAATGATCTGGAAACAATACGTTATTTGTTTTGGGAATGTAAATTGATAATCAGGCTGTGGAATGATGTGTCCCACTGGATTCAAAATAAAGTGAACATAGATATTGTGCTAAGTGCAAAAGCTGTTATACTGGGAGATTCAACTATATACGGAATATACGAACAACATTTTTTATTTTCTTCTAGCTAAATACTACATTTAAATACGTAAAATGACAGGGGATATGATTTGATGAGTTGGAAGTTTCTCTTAAAGACTATTATAATCTGGAGAAATACATTGCAATCAAATCTGAAAAGAAGCATTTATGTTGATTTGGGATCAGTGGGAACCATTAAGTAAGTAACAATGATGTGTTATAATTCAAATGCATGTTTAATTGCATGTTATAGTTGACAAATTGTTATTCTGTTTGTATTATAAACTAATAGCTCACCAAACAAATACTTCATTGAGCCTGAGTTGATGGTAAATAGGAACAAAGGACTATAATATCGCAAAGTCTATGTCACCTATACTCTGTACGTTTGTAATTCTCTATGTAATATAGAGATTGTGTACTATATGAATGTGTGCACGCGTATATTATTATTTGTGGGGGTAGGGTGGGGTGTTTTCTTATACTTCATTTATTGTTCCGAGATTGTGTGAGATTGTAAGGTAGCCTCGAAATATTTCACGGACCCAATGGTCAATCTATTAGAAAGGACACTTGGCTCCATAATGTTCACAAAGTAGAAAAAAAGGTAAGACGAAAAATAGAAAGACACGTAAAGATAGCTGTTATCATTGTCAAGAAAAAACTTTCTTGGTAAACAACGTGTCCCATGCAAGCTAATAACGAGAAACAGGAAGAAAGTTTTAGAAGACGAAACTGAAAGCAAAAGAACCAATTCCAACAAAGAATGTCAAAGCTAAAGAACCAATACTAGCGAAGAAAGAAAAAGCAAAACACACAGAAGAAACAAGAGGAACCAATACTGGTGAAGAAAGTCAATAATGAAGGTACAGGAATAAATCGACTTTTGTAGAATGGTTAATAATGACACTTATTCTTCCAAATGGCTGTAAAATACTGGATTTTGGGATATCCTTAGAACAAAACCTGGACAAAGATATTTTAATGTCTGTATTGAATTTAGTTTTGTGAGCTGTTGCAGAAAATGGTATTCCTATTTGTGTGTTCTTTAAATCTTTTAGGGAAAATATACCATAAAATTAAGTTTATATGTGTTTTTGATTTCTTGTTTAAATTTAGAAAATAGATCTCGTTCCTGTTTCACACACACACACACACACACACACACACACACACACACACACTTAAATTCAATGCTAAATACTTTATTTTAGAAAGGAGCTATATGGTCTGTATGTTTGTATTTGTCTATCTAAAAAGAAATAGTCTACTATATGAATGTGTGCACGCGTTCGTGCATGTGTGTGTCTGTGTGTTTTCTTACACTACATTTATTGTCTATAGATTGTGTGAGATTGTTAGGTGAATATAGGATAGTTCAACGACCCAATGGTGAACCTATTACGGGACAATTAAAAAAGCCATTTGTTATACCAGTCAAGAGAAAGGACACTGTTCTCCAGAATGTTCACAAAGTAGAAACAGGTAAGAGAGAAAAAAGAAAGACAAACGTAAAGATAGCTATTATCATTCTCAAGAAAAAAAAGCCATTGGTCAACACCGTGTCTCATGAACGCAAATAACCAGAAAAATGATGAAAGTTTAGAAGAAGAAATTCAAAACAGAAGAGCAAGTTCCAACAACGAAATTTAAATCAAAAGAATCAGTTCGAGCAAATAAAGTTCAAGCAAAATAGAGAGAAGAAACAACAGAAGAACCCATACTGGTGAAGAAATTCATAAACAAAGATACAAGAATAAATAGACTTTTGTGGAATGGCTAAAAATGACACTCATTCGCCCAATGGCAGTACAATATTGGAATTTGGGATATCCTAAGATCAAAATCTATGACAAAGATATCTTAACGTGGGTATTGAATTCAGTCTTGTGACCTGTTGCAGAAAATGGTATTCCTATTGGTTTGTGTTCTTAAAATGCTATAGGGAAAATATACCTTGAAATTGAGTTTATGTGTTTTTGATTTCTTGTTTAATTTAGAAAAATACGTCTCGTTCCCGCTGTTTCACACACACACACACACACACACACACACACACACACACACACACTTCAATTCAACACTGAAAACTGTTTAGAAAGGACTGATATGGTCTGTAGCCGGTTGATTAACGTTTCTTCTTGGGAGATGCTGAAGGAGGTTAGAGGAGGTATAGTATAAGGGGGGTAACTAAGGGGTCTTATAGAAGGAGCTAAATGTTTTTCATACATGATTTATAAGGGGAATCATATTGCTGTAAGGGAAGGGTTACCTTCGGTTAGAAGGCTGACGAACCCTCTAGACACACTCAGCACTTTTAAAAAAAGACAGACTAACCTATGACGTCATACAACATATATGTTCAGGAGAAGACCGTCTCCTAATGTACACTGTTACAAACCACACACCTGTTTACCCTTATCTTTTTAAATTCATAAAAGTACTGTACCCTTATGTTAATTTCGCCTTGTCCATATGACGGCGAAAATGGTGTCCTACTTTTGTTATTATTACACCCAAAAACAGCAACAATAATAATAATAATAATAACTGTGATGATGGTGTTGATTTTGTATGGGCTTACTACTAATTATTTTATGGCATGTTGAGTAAGGTTTGCTCTATATTGTTGTAGTGGAGATAATGAAAAGTATTTTTAAAATAAACAATAGGAGAATCAAGTAATTAATATTGTAAAGGGGGTTGGAGTAGCTAATCGGAGCCTCATAGAAGGGGCTAGATTTTATTTGCTTAATTTATAAGAGAGATCATAGAGTGGTATGAGGGCTATTTGGAATGGATATATAACCGGCTGGTGGATAATAGATTCTTGGTTGGTTGATATTAGGTAACTGCTTGATGGATACTAGATCACTAGCTATTGGGTAGCAGCTGTCTTTTTGGTGGATAGTAGATACTTCGCTGTTGGATAGATCACAGGTCTTTGGATAGTTGTAACTGGTTGTTGTATTGTAGATAACTAGTTGTTGGATAGTAAATTACTGGATTCTGGAACGTAGTTCCCTGGTTGGTGGATAGTAGATCATTTATTACTGGATAGTATATCAGTGCTTGGTGGATAGTAGATGATTTATTTTGGATAGTAGATCGCTGCTTGATGGATTTTAGATCACTGGTTGACAAATAGTAGATTCCTGGTTGGTAGACAGTAGATAACGGGTTGTTAAATAATATATAATTGATTTGTGACTAATCCCATTGGAAGCACTCGTACCTGTGAATCATTACAAAGTTATTACAAAAGCCTCTGATCTTGGCGAATATGGGTTACTGGGATCTCTTTTAGTTGTATACTTGCAGCATAACTCAAAAACTCCCATGAGAGAAAATGAAATTCAAAGAAGAATACGATTACACTGAATCTGAAGATTATGGTGAGGAGGAGTAGGAATTATCCATTTTAAAGTATCTCCAACCCCGAGGACTTCATAAGTGCATTGTG
>JAECUM010043687.1:0-19746 GCA_016617855.1 Megalonaias nervosa
CACACACTGACACACAAGTAGCGAGATGACTAAAACTGTTATAAATAAACAAAAATTACAAATCACAAACACATGTCCAACCAGTATCTTCAAATTATTGATACAACTATGAAAAACAAAATGATCTCCCCGGAAGTCCTTTGTCTCTTGCATGATTCATTACGGCTTGAGGAATGAAGGGACAAAGAAAACACACAAATCGTCTTTACCGCGTATTTTACTGTCATTACAAACTATTTCACTGCCAAAACGTAGCAAATGTGAAAATTCCCAAACAGGCTGAAACTGCAAATAATTACGTTTATTGTTTTTCAGAAACTGCCATATCACTGGTCTGTTTGATAAACCTTTAGTATTTTACATCTCTCCTTCTGGTAAAATAGTATAGAAACATGAATATTATTTTAAAACAATGCCCGAAATTAAACAGTGTGTGTTTGTGTGTGTGTGTGTGTGTGTGTGTGAGAGAGAGAGAGAGAGAGAGAGAGAGAGAGAGATCAACAACACGCCATAATCTTGTATCGTATCAAAAGTGTAAATCAAAACAAACATCAGTGGAGAAAGAGAAAACATGTTTGTTGAACAGATACCGTCGTAAGTGTAAATAATACTTGATATGTTTAGGTAACACTGGCGAATGATTCAAAACTCGAGTAAAAGGCTATTGTACAAGATGGACACTTGTAATACATTCTAAGACAGATTATATCCACTGTGTCATTTTGTACGGTAATATTTACATCTGCACGATTGAAGAATTGCGTGTGCGTGCGTTAGTGGAGGGAAAGAACAGAAACTCTACCTTAAATCACGGATGGTTGTTATTGCTCTATGGAAAATCACTGCTCGCTCTCCGCGTTACAAATCTTGGCGCTGAGTGTAGGATACGCTTGATCAAGCAGAGCTAACAGTGTTGCTGATGTACGATGGAAGTCTACAATTAGGAGTTATGTAAAATGTGGTAAGCTCCCTAGGGCTCGTGCTGGACCGTGATATAGCACTCGTGTTTCAAACGAACTAGGATTTGATAAAATCGGAGCCATATCAGGTGATAGTGTTGGCAACATAGTTCAGGCACAGACTGTACAAAAGCTGGAGATTCGATCGTAGTAGGAAAGAGTCCTTGAGCATTTAAAATCAGATCTCTCTATCTCTTTTTCTCTGTAACTCAATCATCTCACATGTTACTGGGGTTACAAATCTTATCAAAATCTACATTCTTTGTATATAAATATTTGATGATTGTTATTATTATTGTTGTTATGGGTTTAACGTGAGTATTCAGCACATGGTGTTGTTATACATCGTGAATAGCATATTTTGGTGGAGGAAGAACATAGAGGACTCCTGGGAGACACGAACCCATGGATAGCTACAGGAAGTTAGTCACATATCCACTTTGGCTGAGCTAGAGATTTGATCCCAAGCGGACAGCGATGAGATGTCAGTGGTCTGCAAAGGCAAGCGCCTTAGACCATTCGGCCATCCGGAGCCCCAATGTGGATGCGAAAATTACCAGGTAATTCCAAAGTCTGTGTATAGCCTAGATGATCCTACAAATGTTGGAAATATTTCTCCTAAAGTTATAAATTATGCACAGCTATATTTTTGATTTCAGAGATTGAGTCCCCAGTACCAGATTGATCAGTGATTGTTCGATGGGAAACCACTGCGATATTATTTCACCCGACTAATGCTTTTAGCGACATTCGCCGACTCCAAGATATCTACGCCGTGCCAGATTCTGGTCAATTTCTGTACAGTTGTTACCGATGGATGTCCCTCATTTCTTTTACTTATTCTGTTTATTCATTGTTGTTGTTTTTGTTGGTTTTTTTTTTTGGTTTTTTTCCTTTTTTTTTTTTTTTGTTTTTGTTTTTTCTTTTTGCAGTCAAACAAATGCATAATTCATACAGCAAAGTATATGCATACAATTTGTGTGTTAATGATAGATGTAAATATTTATAATGAGTGTTAGTAGTGGTAGAATTACTCTGCATATATGAGTTGTGAGTACGCATGTTACGTCCGAAGTAACTCATAGTCTGACGATTTGCACGATTTTCGTACAGAAACGGAAACATGTAACGTCTATACACATTTTATGAGATGTTATTTGTGGTGACCTCCAAGTCCGTCCAAGCATATAGAACTGGTTAGAGCTTTAGCGACGACACCTCATTATTGTTCCAAATATCGAAAGGCTTGTTTTCATTTTTAAAACAAAACTGAATCAGGTAATTCCGTTTCTGTTGCTTTCCTTGCTTCACATTTAGTAAATATTAGTGTTTCTTTAGTTTATCTTCCCTTCCGTTCAGGTATATCCTGCTGCTGGGGTTTCCTTATCTTTCTTCCCTATACAAGTTAGGAGTCTTTAGTTACCATGGTCATTATGGTCCTTTTTAATTGTTTTACATTATTTTTCCTTTTACT
Source organism: Megalonaias nervosa (assembly GCA_016617855.1). Lineage (NCBI taxonomy): Eukaryota > Metazoa > Mollusca > Bivalvia > Unionida > Unionidae > Megalonaias > Megalonaias nervosa. Next base: position 2,434 of record JAECUM010043687.1, read on the forward strand.
GTGTTCTTTTCTTGCATGTTCTACTTTGTTTTATTGTTCTGTCGTGAAGCGAGTTTTTATGGATCACTTTTTCAGAGTTTTATTTATTATAAACTTTTGGTTTTAATGTATGATGCGTACATGAATATTTTTTAATCCCTCTCTACTCTCTCTCTTCTGCTTTAACCCCTTTTGTTTCCCCATCTGTTAATATATATATATATATATATATATATATATATATATATATATATATATATATATATATATATATATATATATATATATATATATATATATACTATATATATATACAGAGAGAGAGAGAGAGAGAGAGAGTTTGTATTTTATTTTATAAATATTTTTTTGTTAGTAGTTATGGTATATGATACTATTTCTAATTTGCAAAGTCTGATAATTCTGTATTCGAGTCTGCTTTGTCACAATTGATAGTCTTTTCTTCTTTTGCTGCCTAGACTGCCTTTCTAGTTATTGTTGTCTTCGGTTTTGTCTTGTGTGTTGTACGTGTGATGTGTTCGCTTTTATATATTGCACAATAGAATATACTAGTCTTAATTTCGAGAATAATACAAAATGAATTAATTGTCACTGTAAGGGTGCAAATGTCTGTCGAGCTATGAAGAACACGTTAAGTTGGACAGGTGAGCGATTAATTAAATTTATGGGGACTGGCGCGTGTTTAAATCGCCGTAATGCACTGATTGACAAATTTCACTGTCATGGAAGCAGTGGTTCTTAATTAAGCCTTCGTTTATTTAACTGAAAAGGATAGGGGTTAACTTCCGATCTGTATGGAGAACTGTCAGTTTGAAATTTTCCAGGAATCAGTATTTGGTAATGTGAGGTCGTCAGGCGCACTACATTTTTTAGCGCCTTAACTATAATTCGGATTGGTTATTCTGAATAAGGGGGCGTGATTCCACATGAAAACTCTCGGTTTAAATGTGCTTATCGCAACACTTTTAATCAGTTGACACCATTTTCTGCAAGAGAAAACAAAGGTGGAGGACTCCGCGTCGAATTTAGAAGAAATTCACTCGTAATTAATATCAAAGAGATCGGATGTCTGGAAAAATCTACGAACTCAATTCTAGCGGTAAAAGCTTGAAGACACAAGGTATTTTGCGTCAGTCTCACTTAATTTCTTGATATCCATATGATGATTTGTTGATTTATTTGCTTATATTTGCATGAATTATCTGGTTAGATTCGTAGATCAATTTTCTTGATATGACTACAACTGTGCGAGTTCATCGATATGAATCCGTACAATGATATTCTTTATATAAGTTTGATGAATTGTTTGAACGTATAGTCTCGTTTGTTATAGGTAAATATGTATTTAGAATTTCATGCCTTACTTTAGTGATATGAGTTACGAGAATCCGTGTAAAAGCTAGAGACTTGAATGTGTGTAATACCGTAGTTGAATCATGGAAAGAATTTCATTCATTCATTTGTGTAATTAAGTCGGGACTGGAGCTGATGTCTCGGGGTGTTGTTACTGTAAGCCAGTGGAAATAGCCGTTAGGAAGTACATTAATCTTAGGGAACTAGGTTTGTTTATGGTCTGCCGTGTTTAGTTAGACCAGATGGCTGTTGGTATCTGTTTGAATTCCGATAGAACTTATCTGACATTAGCGAGAGGAGAAAGTAATGATCTCTTCCCAGTAGGGTACCTAACAGAATACTCAGGTTGCCACTTTGTTTACTTTTGCAAGGTGAGATAGCTCCACGTGACGTATCCACGTGAAGTATCACGTACTTACAAAACCAAAGTGACCACACAAAGTTGGAGGCCGAAAGAGGCGGGACGCCTGAGAATTTGGGAAAAGGGAAAAGTGGAAAGGACCCACACTTACAGGCACAAGGAAGTCAAAAGAACAGTCGCAGCGAATTTGGACTGAACCTGAACCATCAGGTTATGAATCTGTACAAGGCAGTGATTTCGATCTTTTCACTCGATTCGATGATGAATTAATTCTATCGCTTAACAGACAGGCTATTTGTATAAGCATATTTGTATTTGAAATTCGTTGAATAACTTAAATCAAAAAGTGTATATTTCTAATGTAATGCATTATCACAATTGTTTATGAATTTTATTGTTTATGAATTGTTGATTAAGTTTTATGGTTTGTACATGTACGAGGGCTCGTGTCATTGTTTTATATATCTGCTCAGATTTTTATCTATTCCATCTATAAGTTTCACACTTTATATTGATATTTACTCGTTCCGGGCATATTACACCGTCGGCGATCACCCTCTAGATAACGATAACCAAAACCATACAACCCACCCCAGCAAAGCTGGGGGAGTTTGCAACAGTCACATACTTAAATCAAGTCCCTTTTAATGTATAATTCGTACTCACATTTCGTTGTCTTCCACTTAAAAGGTCGGCTTGTGAGCTGTCTGCTTTGTACAAGCCATTGTCAGAATTTCTCGGTATGAGATCGGTCAAAGCAGAATAAAAAAAAGAATTAAAGTTTGGTATTTATGTGATCTATCTTTTTTTAAAATTAAGAACAACCCGTCAACCAGTCAGCTACTTTACCATAACTATGGTAAAACTCGTTTTGAACAGCATACTCTTTGTATGGTGAAGATCTCACGGAGTCGCGCGAGAGGTCTGACTGGATGAGGATAATTCCGACGAGGAATCGACTTATCGACAGATCCACCCAAACACCAGTTTTACCAATTAAATGAATTACTGCGCACGCACATTTTGCAAAAGTACCCAACTGATTCTGACAAGCTAGCTATGGCACACTTTGCAGTGATGTTGAAGTAAGTCAATATCGTGGTTTCATGTTATTTATTTGGAACTTTTCACCTATATTATGATTCCAGGAGATTACAGAAACAACTGAGCTCATTCTTAGCGGCTTGCACAGTTTAATTTGTTCGAAATCTAGGTCACTCACGTTGCATACAAAAGTGTTGTCACGGTCTTTGCAAAACACATAGGAAGATAAAGACTAGGATGGTGCGAAGCAGACACAAAAAGTACAAAATCCTGTTGTCTTCACCACATTTTCAACTATATATCTATCATATTGCCGGAAATACATAAATTTCATCTTTATAAGTAAACCTTGTTATAACAATTCTGATATTGATCCAAACTAGTGGGGACAAAACGAAATTTTACGAATTTTCGTCCTTGCGTACAAATTTAAATTGCAAATCTCTACTTCCTGACAATATTAAAAGAAATTTAACAATATTTATAAGTTGCATTATAATGTATCCTGTAATTTAACCACTTTTAATCAGTGCGTCTTTTGAGGGCTATCTCTGAAGATATCTGAGAAGCCATATTAAAGTGTAAATTGTTTTCATTGCATTATTTTATATTATGTAGGGCACTAGAAGGTCAAGTGTGTGTATGGGGGGGGGTATTTCAAAGGGGCCCTGACTTTCCTTGAAAGGGCACCAAAGCAGAAGTCGAAGTGTCTATTTACTCGGCGCGTGCACAGTAACCAATAAAGATGCGTAAGAATAAAACGAAGATCAAATGTCAAGTAGTGCTTGTACGATTTTGTGTGTGTATTTTTTTTTTTTAGCCGGGGGAGTTTCCGGAAACCCCGGACCCCACCTTCCAGATCCGGCCCTGTTATGGGTATCTTGTAACTCATGAACAATCTATTGTTTATTGTCACCTTTCAGTGGATTTGGTTAACACAACATTGGTATAAAGGAAATCGTACAACTACGTACCTGAACAGTGTACACGACAGGTGACATGTTTGTACACAAGTTGACATGTTAATAAACTATGTACACTACAAAAGCGATGTGTCAGATTTCTTGCTGGTTCTGCTTAATTTATTGTAGTTAGTTTAAATTAATAGTAAATATACATCCGATCCATATCTTTCATAACCTGAGCGACTTTTGTTATTGCAAGATTAAATGTCGGATCGATGTAGAGATGGACACAGAAACGTAACATTTTGATACCGTCCTTTGTTTACTAACATGTTAGTTCTAATTGATTTTTATGTGATTGAGACAGTATGTATTTCGCAGAAGTAACCGTGGAAAGTACAAAATATCGAACAATCATTGTTGAAAGTACATAGGATAAAAAACCAGTGTAAAATGTACCTAAAATCAAATAATCATCGTGGAACGTACCTAAAATCGAATAATCATCGTGGAAAGTACCTAAAATCGAATAATCATTTCGGATGACATAAAATCGAATAATCATTTCGGATGACATAAAATCAAACAAGAGATACAGAGGACTCAGGCATAAACTTATTTCGAGCTCTCTCCTCATTAACAATAATATTTACTTTCATAATGTGGCTGATGTGAATAATGAAAGCATAATATTGCAAACATTGAAGGATGATAATGAGATATTAAAACAAAATTGTACATACAATATTGCAATAATATCAAACAGTAACTTAAATGCGTTTATAGCAGAAACATGCTACCGTAAACTTGCTAAATAACAAATGGGTAAAAAGAAAGATAATAAATATGAAGATGTTGGCATTAATAGAGTGGGTATTATGTGAATGCCTTTTTTTTATTTAAATTAGCTCAGGTGTTGTACAGTCTAAAATAAAGTTTGCTGCGGTTTCTGGTTCACTTCATGCATGTCTACTGTTAAATGAAGGATGGTTATTTGTACACTACTTTTAACATTTTTTAAATGGCTCCTCTCCCGAATTGGTATATTCTGTGTCTAAGTTTATTAAGTATGTGAGAAGCTTACCAGCATATACTGGCAAAAGCATCCACCCAATCACCCCGTCCAAGTTCAAGTGACAACAGACCGCACAATACTAACATGATTGTATGAACGGTCACGATTTGCCTCGTTTTCTATGCCCCTTGGTAGGATTTTCGGCTAGGGCACAGCTGTTTCGACGACATGAGATTTGCTTCTAATTTCTTTTCTCTGCATGTCAGTACCTCCAGGAAAGATCCTGTTTATACCAGGAACACTTTACAAAACAGTAAATCACAGTTATAAAAATGTCGTTCGGAGAAGCAAAATAACAACAACAACAAACTAAAACAAAAAGATGCAATAGAAATAAATAGAGACCTGTGAAATTACTGGCTAAAATTTAATTCTAAATTAAAATCGTTGATTGATGATCTAGATGATTCGTTTTCAACACAATTGCCTGCCAATGTTTTCTCAGTCAATCTTCGCCTGTACGTCGGTGAATCACCGTGACCGTCTCTGTTCTATATTTTGGTAGTTTGTCTCAGCTTTGCAAATGTTTGACGATAATCGTCGTTGGCCTTGTTCATAAATACGTATTTTGCCTGCGGGCGTTTGTAAATTATCAGATTTGTGACATTTCCTTAATGATTCAAATGATTTATCATCCAACCCTACCAGACTCACATTTCTAAAGACAAAATCCCAAATCTATATTCATTGATTTTATCTTGGGATTTTAATATTAGATTGCATGTCCAAAGCGAATAATGAAGGCATTTAACGTATTACATTTCGATCAATCCATCCATTTATTTTAGTCAACCTGTCAAGTCAGGCTGAAACGGGGGGCGGGGAGATGCAAAGCATCACGGCAGTAAACGGCGCACATATCTGACAGAAGTGTCGTTATTCATACAGTTTGCCTGCAAATGCGATACGAAAGGTCTAGAAGATTGTTTGATAAATATGAAATGTTCGTGAAGATTTCAGTTGATGTCCATAACGTTATTGGTGTTTATGTATGTATGCAACAAGTCCGTCAGTTTGAACGCCTTGGTGTATTGTTGTAGTTGTTGTAGGGTTTAACGCCATTTTTTCAGCACAAGATAGGCTATACATGGTGGCCAGTACAAATGGTGGAGGAAGAATCCGGGAAAATCCCGGAAAGAACCACTGACCCAGGAGAAGCTACTGGCAAGCTTTCTCACATACCCACATTGGCCGAATCCGAGACTCGAACCCACGCAAACAGAGGCCTTGCTGTATATATGTATGTATGTATGTATGTATGTATGTATGTATGTATGTACCCAAGCAGATAGATAGTTTATAGATATGGCTTGCTGCATAACACATGAGTTAAAGGTTTATTTTGTCAGTTCCTGGTTGTCGTTTGGCAAGGGACTGTACTCCAATTGCCAGGACTCAATATAACCCACTTGTGTTGCCGTAAGACACGAAACCAAACGAAATTATTTTGTTGCTGTAAAACACCAGAGTTAATGAAACTGCTTTGTTGCCTTCAACCAGCAAACCAAACGAAATTACTTTGTTACCGTCAAACACCAATAAAACGGACAGTGCTTTGTTGCCGTAAAACAGCAAACCAAACGGAATTACTTTGTTGCCGTAAAACACACACACACACACACACACACACGAAATTACGTTGTTGTCGTAAGACACCAAAACCAAAGGAATTTTTGGGGGCTAGCATTGGATTCGTCAAACTATGATTGAACCCATAATGCAAATTCATATTTTGCCATAACCTTGTCGTTTAGATCGAGCAATTCCGACAGAGGTGGGTTCGACATGATACTGTTTATGTGCTTTTCGATGTACGCCATTTATTCATAAATCTTCATGCATATGTACATCTGCAGTGTTTGTCTGTACTTAGAGAAATATGACTCACATCAAAGAAAGGTATTGCGCATGTCTCGACTTTAAATGTGATACTTACAACTAATGTATAATTCTCTGTCTTCTTTAAAAAAATCGATCTAAAATTCCCAGTCAGTATCGTCCTGTCTTCTTGAAAAATCAGGAGACATAGATTGGTGTTTTAAAGTACCGAATGTAAACCTTAATAAAACGTCCTGCACGAGGATTAGAGCGTAGGGACTTGAATGTTAATAATATTCTTCTGGCCTCAAAAGCCTGAAAATATTGCAAACTATTGAACGCAGTTTTCCATCGTGCAGCCAGGAAGAAGATGAATGTACGGTTATCTTTCTGCTAGACATGTAAGGCAGTCGTATGAACTCCGTAGGGAAATCAATAAACAATTATAAAAACAGAGATAATATAATACAGTGTCTTGGGTTTCAATCTTCAAGATAGACAATCGAGGCTCATCTTGGAAAACGATAGACTAAATTGAGAACATTTATACCGTATAAAGAGAAATACGTGTTACTATTCTTTAGTCCGATGATTAATTTTATCTTTATTTTGAAAATCTGTTCACGTTAATGTTCATGTTTATGTATGAATCGTGTTCATGATAAAAAGAATTTAGACTTAAATGTATTTAAAAAATTTGGCATTAGACAAGCACATCTATGTATCAACAACGTATGCCATACACATTATATTCTTTATTTCCAATGTTTTATTTTTGCGTTATTTCATTATCGGCACTTTTCACTGTTTTACATTCTTGTAATGCCAGTCACAACTTTCAAGTTTATTTCATTACCGAACACAAACACACTGAAAACACATGGCACCCACACATTTTTCTAGTTTATGCCATTATTGAACATAAGCAAACTGAAATCGCATGGTACCTATACATTTTTCGAACATTTTAGCAAAAATTTCACTAAACTTGATTTTCCTTACAACGGAAGTAAAGACAAGAACCGTATAATTATTCACTCTTAACGTATTTTAATGCTTGCTAGTTCGAATGGGGTCTGACATGCCAGAAAGAAGCCCGTTGGTGATTCATAGGCTGTAACTCTCCGTTTTTATATCCTCTTCGTATGGGGATCTAACTGTCCTGTGTATCCTCTTAGTACGGGGATATAACTGCCAGGTATATACTCTACATATGGGGATCTAATTGTCTTGTGAATCCTCTTAGTATGGGGCTAACTGTTTGGTATATCCTCTACATACGGGGATCTAATTGTCTTGTGTATCCTGTGCCAATGGGGATGTAACTGTCTTGTGTATCCTCCTAGTATGGGGATCTAACTAATTTAAATGAAATCATATGGACAACATTCTTTTGCATACCAGGGCCCAGCAACGTGGAACGAATTGCCCACTGAACTTAGACACAAAGAAACAGTGATCTCATTCAAGAGCGCTCTTAAAACTCACCTATTTCAACTGCAAGAACACTTAAAGACCTAATAATGTTTCCTTACCTTAAATATTTACAGCATGTTTTCTGTTTCTAATTTTGTGGTGTTTGTTTTTATTTTTGTAATCATATCATTATATATGTTTTTTAAGTGTTGTCAAATGTTGTAAAGCGCTTAGAGCTTCTAAAGATTAGGCGCTATGCAAAGTCCTCATTATTATTGTGTGTGTGTGTGTATATATATATATATATATATATATATATATATATATATATATATATATATATATATATATATATATATATATATATATATATATATATATATATATATATATAATTAATGTGCAGTTAGTCATCTAAATCTAGCTAAATGATATTTCATTGGTCTTATGTAATTGTTCCCAATTTCTATTCCAATATTCGTAAAATAAATATTCTGATTCGAATGTTCGGTTAATCGTTTCGACTTCAGTTCTTATACTTTTTCTTGCTATGAGTAAATTTCCCTTACCTCACCCAATACAAGGCTGAACAATTTTCTTTTTCCTTGGTGAGGTGGGTGGGTTGTCATTGAATCAAGACTGATGTAATTACCATGATCTCTCTCTCTCTCTCTCTCTCTCTCTCTCTCTCTCTCTCTCTCTCTTATTATGAAAACAACAAATCGGAAATAATAAGCAGAAACAAGAAAACTAAATAGGAATCGAATATTCTTCTGATCAAACATTGCCCATTCGTTGTTGCAACAGCTTAATGTAACCATTCTGTTCTGTCAACGCTATCCTCAGATTTGCACGTCAACACGGTTAATATAAACATTCTGTTGCCGCATCTGTTACAGATTAAAGTCGTTGCCTTTGGTAAATGTACAAATCTGAATACAGTCTGAATATAGTCTGAATACAGTCTGAATATAGTCTGAATACAGTCTGAATATAGTCTGACTACAGTCTGAATATAGTCTGACTACAGTCTGAATACAGTCTGAATATAGTCTGACTACAGAAGCTTATCCTTGAATTTTACTATACACGGTTGTTGCAAAATAATCGTGTTTATCATAAATAAAATACCGAAGAAAAGTCTCTAATGTGTCAAAAATGCATATTTATTGATAACAGGACGTAAACGAATTCATAGCTCGTCTTTAGATCCATAAAACAATTTAGATTTTTGTTCTGTAAGATTTCATTTGCAAATTCCAGGCAGAGTATTTCCAAAACCATTGCTGATGCTTGTATGGAATTTTAATTTCTTGTTTGCATTCTCCAGTGAAATATTTACGTAGATTTGGAAAGATCCTATTGTTGTGTGGACTTTAGATGTCTCACGATGGAGTGTCAAGTAAAACCCATGAGTTTTAGGATCATTTTCTTTGGGACCCTTTGTATCTTTTACACCTATCTAGATCTGACTGCATAAAAACACACATTTGCTAACATGTTTATGAAAAATGTAAAAGTTTCTGTATATCACTATCAGGACGTGTACATCTATCTATCTATCTATCTATCTATCTATCTATCTATCTATCTATCTATTTATCTATCTATCTATCTATCTATCTATCTATCTATCTATCTATCTATCTGTCTGTCTATCTATCTATCTATCTATCTATCTATCTATCTATCTATCTATCTATCTATCTATTCTATTCATCCATCCGTCCGTCCGTCCATCCACCCACCCACCCACCCACCCATCTATATATATTCTACAGAATTTTAAATCTTTTTTGCATTTGATCTTGTAGTACCTCATATTTTAATTTATTTAGAAGGTTTGTCTTCCTTTAGATATTCTTTTTTTTTTTTTAGAGCTCTACCTTTAATGGGCACCATGTAGTCATCATTTTGCTAAATTGCCATTCGACACTGTTATGATATGCTCATTGTCAAGATTATCGCATACGTTTCCAATCGATGTGATACGCTTTGGTAACCATATTAATCCTGGAGCATGCTCGATTGTGAATTATTACAGTCGAAATATGTAGAATCGCAATAGAACTACACATGATTCTATTCTGGCACAGTGAAAATTGTTCAGATCGAGGAGTTGGTGCTGATAGAATCAAGATGGCGCCAGGTGGTAGGGGTTTTTGTAAAATATACAAATACAGCACTGCAGTAACTTTTCAATGACACGGATACTTGGAAAAAGCATCCATGCACTCACCCTGAGAGTAATTGTTTAATAATATGGAGTCTTGGAAAAAGCAATCATATATTCACCCAGATGGTAAATTTTTCAATAACAAAGGAGGTTTTGAATTAAAGAATTCTTTTTTTCAACCTGATAGTAAATTTTTCAGTAACATGGAGACTTGGAAGAAGTGTTCATTAATTCGCCCTGATAGTAAAAGCTTTTAAAGACAGATACAAATAGCATACTGTGTAATGCAAAGAATGGACACATATATGCATTGATTGGCATGATCCTTTGGGGATTATCACAGTCGGAATATGTTGAATTCTACTTGAATAACACAAAATGACACCTCCATTTGACATGACGGAAAAGTCGGAATACACAAGACAGTTCAAACATTTAATCGGCGCTGAACAATCGAGCATAATCTTGGAGACTTGTGCTATTTTTAGACTAGTGTATCAATTGTGTTCGCGTAAGTGGCCTGTTTTACTGAGTTCGACCAGTTTTGGATATGCCCCTAAGCGACATTTATTTTATTCAATCCTTTTTGTCAAATAGACGCACAGTACATCCCATAATGTGTGTGTGTGTGTGTGTGTGTGTGTGTGTGTGTGTGTGTGTGTGTGTGATTTGGATTTTTAACGTAGCTTTAACATTTTTTCAGTCATATCGCTGCGATGTATGCAGTGTGGCAGTTGATTGTGATGTCTAGCACGTAGTAGCTATGCGCAAGGTATTTTGAAAAACGCGTTTTCAAGCTTTAACATTAGCTTCTTTGGATTTATCATAGTCTCATTATTACATATTTATATTTTTCCTTCATAAACCCTAAGATATTACGCCAGGAGCTGTTAAAAAATTTAAATCTGAAAATAACTGGACATCAAAAGGTACGACTTTTGGAGATCAACAGTTTTTTCCTTAACAATCGGGAATTTGCAAAAATGTAAAAAATGGAAACATTTTTTATAATATCATAAACTAAACAAATTTAACGTATTAATGAATTTATACGAGTAAATAAAAAAAGACATTTAAGACATGTATCAAATTTTTTTTTCTACGTACGGTAATTGGAGAAAATGGCCGCTGATTGTGCATTAGGATTCGCATCGCTTTGATTTACTCCAAAATATTATTACAATGCGCGTTACTATGCATTGTTTTAATTTGATCGACATAAGTTCCTAAACACTGAGTAGCAAATTAAAAATTGAGGCTATACATACCGACACTTCGGCAAGATGGCGAAGGGTTAAGTCATATTTATAACAATGTAAGTTGGCCCTGAAAATCGCCAAAGTAGTAGTCCAGTTCGTAGGCTGGTGATCAGTCCTATTAAAATTGCATATCTAGTGTTTGAAAGGTTATGAATCTACAATATGGTGTGCCGATTTTAGTCAAAAAGTTGATATAAATTTGCAGTGTAACATTTTTGCTCCTTCAGAATGACGTCACTAAGTACCGTTACTACTTCCGTCATGCTGGTAGTGCATATTCCGGTTTGGATTACATGCCTGACCCACTTAATTCAAAACTCAAATTCTCGCAAAGCGCATCAGCTAAAATTTTCAAAGAATCTTGAAAAAAAACCAGTAAAATCGTTGCTCTTTCTAGAAATGTATGTGTAGATAGCGTATTTGGCCAAATAAGAGTATAACATGCAATCTAAATACTGCGTAGTGCTCTTACTCGCTTTAAAACGCGCGCTAAAATTAAAATAATGCCAGATACGCAAGATTTGGGGTTTTTACTTAATACGAAAACCAATCATTCCATTCAAGACGTTATCACTTTAACACAGGGTATGGTACAAAAAGAGACCTGTTCTGATCTCAGGGCCTAACGTTAATTTTCAAAAGCATATTAGAGTTTGCTTGCGCACAGCTACACGAAGCATGATGTCCCACCCTGTCAAATTATCCTGACACCAGGTCGACCAGTCCTAACACTAACTTCTTAATGCTGAGCGCCAAGCGAGTCAGCTGTTAGTACCAATTGTATAAGTCTTTGGTATGACTCGGCCGGGGATCGAACCCACGACCTCCAGCATGCATCAAATAATGCATTTGACTGAAATTGGTGATGATAATCAGGAATCGGATTCGTCTAGAATGTCGCGGAATTGAAGCCTATCAATTCGAATGTTACGAGAGCCTATCAGTTCAAGCATTAGGAAAGCATATCCATTCGAACGTTACGAAAGCCGGTCAATTCGAACATTAAGAAGCCTACCAATTCGAACTTTACGAAAGCTTATCAATTCAAACATTAAAAAAGCCAATCAATTCGAACGTTACGAAAACCTATCAAATCGAATGGAAATGGATACGATAGTCTTGGCGTTGAATCGTATACACAATTTATTTAAATATTTTTGCATGTTTAAGATAGTTGGCGGTAATTTAAATTTTTATACCTGGGGACATTTGGACAGAAATCTGAAATGCATTTGTATAAATCGAAACAGAATGCAAAATTTTAGATAATTTATAATTCATGTATATTTGCTTAAGAGCATTTATTCCCCTGTCACCCTCTGGCGATAATCATCGAGAAAAGAGAGGGTCCGTTACTATACATAGTCACGACGTGATTCTTCCTTTTTTTTCTACAATAAATGATAGAAACTTTAAGCGCATCTCATCGTGAGTGTTTGGTTTTGTCCTATATGTACTTAGTTCTGTAGGTACGTATGTAGGAATAAGATACATCTGGTAACCCAGTCCTTTAAGGTGGTCTGGATTTGCACCTGTGTCATATGACTAACTGTTATGCACGGTAACTGTCTCAAGTTGTATAGTAGGCCAAATGACTAATATTTTGCGTGGTATTTTTGGAAGCGTAATCAGTGTATGTTGTTGTTTGTATTTAATCAGCAAGTGGCACCATCGCATAAACACATTAATCAGGGGCCCGGTAATCTCGAAATCTTTGGAACATAACAATCTAGGTCAGGCATCAAGTTCGGAAACTTCTACTGTTTGTAACACTAATTAAAATAATTCAATAGTTTTAGCGGTCCATTAGCACACGAAAGACTATTAGTGCCGTGGTAATGGGAGTAAAGTGACTTGCCCTGGAGCCATCCATGGTTCGCTTGTAACCAGCCTAAATTGGCAAGCAATTATCAAAGGCGGGGCAACAGCAGAATATGTGTCTCACAATTATTTGGTCGTGCTACGGAATGCATAACAGGGAGCAAAATAGAACATAGTTCTGCCAATTTCGGCAAGGTCGAGAAATAATCCCAGATATAGGTTTCATGATTTGAAGCTGGTGGAGCACACTACGTAGGTTGTGACCGAAAAGGTCGACAATGTTCCCGTTGTGACTTTGTCCCCTTTCGCTTTATTGTGCCATGGCGAATCATATCCGAGGTTTCTTTGGCGACTTGAAAGAAAGGGTCAAGAATGTTCCAGTTGAACACGGAACATATCAATTATGCAACATGACTCATAGCCACAGCGCATCATAGGAAAATATACGACGATACCGTACTTTCAGTAAGATGGAGGATGCTAGTTATCTGCTGTTTCATGAGGAAAGGATGTGTGACTTAGTTTTCAGCGAAGAGCCCATTCGCAATTTCGAGATCAATACTATGTATCACACCGAATGTACTCGCTTATAAGATGAGTCAAAGTGCAAAGAAAAAAACAAAACAAAGCTCCTGATCTATTGTATCATAATGGTAATGCAGATTACAATCTATGTTGTTTGTTCTAATGATGATTCCTAATAAACTGCACCAGAACCAGATCTTTTGGCGCATTACGCTATGTCAGATCTGGGTCTGTTCAGTTTGCAGCTGAACTCGAATACATACAGTAACTCGAATGTAAGTCGATAGCTGACATTTGGATCACCACGGTTATTTACGAAACAAGGATTGATCAATAATTTGCGAATGCCCTGAAACTCGCGCTGGGTGCCGCGAAATATTTCTGAACGTTCCGTGATACGTACCACGGTATACCGCAATTATATTAGGGACCAACAATTCAATGTTCCGGAGAAGGGTCTTGACTTTTTTGCTGTATTTCCGTTTGTCAGTAGCTCAGACTATAATCTTGCTTTGATTTAAAGCAAAATAACACAATTTTATTTCCATGATATTATTTGGAAAAAAATATTAATTATCTTGATATAAAAGAAAAAAATCTTTTAGCTCAAAAAGAAATCACAACCCCCGCACCCATCGCAGAATACAATTATTATTGTGTTACTTTGGATGAAAGCATGATTCTTGAACATTATTTCACAGTTGTGAAAAACAGTGCTAAAATAAATACCATTCAAACTTTAATAAAGACTTTAGAGTAGTCGTGATAATAAAACTTATTTTAATTACTGTCAAATTTTACAATTATATACCGAGCACGGCCGTGACATCATTGCGTGTGATCACGTGGGGGCGGGGGGTGGGGGTGGGTTCTGATCTGGTTGTCAGAAGTCCTAATCCATATTTGACGACTAACTGCGACATTATCCAAATGATTATATCTTTCATTTTGTAGCTATCATTCAGTCCGATTCAGATTACATACAGTAGCTTAATGTTGATAAAGCTGGTTCTAAATCTGACGATAACGCTTTTCTTTCTTTAGTCGTCTATGTTCTTCAATCAGATTCAAGGTTTTATGCTTTAGATGAAAATGATGTGTTTAAATGACTAAATGACTAAAACCGTACCACAGAGTTCAGGTAAAGTGCAATAGGGCGAATCTTTCGTGACATGTTAATAATGCTCTTCGTGTATTTCATCTCTCTAGGCAGAAGGCACTGATCGCGAACTTGTTGTTCTCCGGTGGAAATCCTTAACCTTCGGATGCGGGAGTAAAAAATGCAAAAAGACGGTGGAGCAAGCAGAGCGTTACACAATTTGTTGACGTTTTAGTTCTTAAATTCCTGGGACGTGTTGGGCGAGATTTCAAACGAAAAGATCTGAGAATATAATCTAATATAATGTTACACTAAAAGACCCTATACCGAAATACTATGTTTAGTCACAATGGCAGAATTTCATTGAAAAATATTTAGTGCCGAATCTGTTCATTAGAGGGTGGGTTAATATTATGCTTTAAGAGTACTCTTTGCTCAGCTATTTGTTTTCAACAGTCAAACCCATCCTACCCCCACCTCGAAAGAAATTTTGAGGAAAATGCTTCGATAAATATATCCTCCGCGCCCACCCTCCACGCCAAGCCCCGTCAAATGATAAAAATTAGCCCATCCGGAAGTAAAAAAAAGGCGACAACTATTACCAAAATCAAAGAGGCTTAGGAACTGGACACCATGCTCATCTTGTTATGATTTCCAGTAATTTGTCAAATAATGTAAGATTACCGGTAATCATAAAATGGTGACATAACATTCATCTATAACAGGAAAAGGGCTATAACTCTTGCAAACGTTATACGAAGACAATACTTGAAAGACACGAACATCATCAGGTGGTAGTTCAGTTTAAATTGTATTGCCATAAAAGCAGCGCCGGATTATCCATAGGGCAAAGTGGGCAACGTGCCCAGGGTCCCCGAGGCTCAAGGGACCCCGTATATTATCGTCTGATTTCACAGGCAGGGCCCCCGAGGCTCAAGGGGCCCCGTATATTATCGTCTGATTTCACAGGCAGTGTTGTTAATAGTACTGAAACCATATCTTTGGACAAGGCAGGATAGCTATGGGCCCCTATGCTGGCTGTGCCCAGGGCCCCCAAAAGCCTTAATCCGGCCATGCATAAAAGTAATATATTTATGGAGGAAACAAAGTCACAGAACTTACATGTTTCTCTGAGACTTATATGCAAAAGAACCTAGCCCAACTAAATAACCTACCCCAGCCAAATAATTTAACCCACCCAAAACGAAACTATTATACACCACAAAATCTCCAGGCGAGTAGAAAATGATGAATAAAATAGATGGAAAATAAACAGAATAGATTAGAAGTGGGGTGGGGTTGGGTAGGTATGAAAAAAATCCCGTCTCAAGAATTGTTGCTGGCAAAAGAACGGAACGGCACAGAGAGGAACCGAAAAGGACAGAGAGGAACGGAAAGGGGCGAAGAGGAATTGAAAGGGACGGACATTATTGAATGTTCCTCCAGAATATTTTGCGTAAATTTCACTCCATATAATTTGTACTTTATCACATAAATGCATTAAAGGATAACACAAATCTATATTATTACTAGCAGTAACATCCAACACACGTATCATACAACAGGCTTCAGAGAGTAAACTCAATAATTATATTAGCTTTTATACAAACATGTAATAAAATCTAATAACATGTAGAACATAAATAACAATATCGTAGTAACCATTATAATTAGCAATACCATCATAGTCTCATCATTGATATCATCATCATCAGCAGCAGCAGCTTACCTGTCTTCGTCGTTAAGTTCGAGTATAGACTGGACCAACATGGCCTAAACTCATAGAAATCAACCACTCCTTGTCATATGTGTACATGCATAACACAATACTCTATACATGAGAAAGCAATGCACACTTATACTATATTATACACATAGTTTTAATACATGTTTATACATTTCAACTCAAACAACAGGTGCGTCAGTAACACTATCCTTTGGATTATAAATGTACATATTTTACGTATATTAGAAATCTTGTATACACGCACATGCTTACATACATACATATATATATATATATATATATATATATATATATATATATATATATAACATATATATATATATATATATATATATATATATATATATACATACATACATACATACGTGTCTGGGTTTTTTTATAGAAAGAATGACAGCTAATTATTCATCAAAACATCATAGTTTTGTAATAATATTTTCAGTACATACATACATACATACATACATACATACATACATACATACATACATACATATATATGCATACATGTCTGGGGTTTTTTTTATAGAAAGAATGACAGCTAATTATTCATCAAAACATCATAGTTTTGTAATATTATTTTCAGTACATACATACATACATACATACATACATACATACATACATACATATACATACATGTCTGGGGTTTTTTTATAGAAAGAATGACAGCTAATTATTCATCAAAACATCATAGTTTTGTAATATTATTTTCAG
>JAECUM010043688.1:0-17077 GCA_016617855.1 Megalonaias nervosa
TATATATATAGATAGATATAGATAGATATATATGCTCTTTATCAGAGAAGCATTTAAAAAACTGCTTGACCGAATGGAATGAATAATTCTATGGTTATACAAAACTAAATATTTATAATGAAATGTACTTGTCTTTTCACCCTGTAACGCCAATTTTCAAGTAAAGGATTTTTCAATTGTTGTTTATTATCATGATATGGCCTAAAGAATCTTTCTAGTAGGGCCAATTATAAACTTGTTTAACGTTCTATTTCTTGTGAGTATGTAGTCTTTCAATTCAGACGCAAAGATATCCCTATCGATATCTTCAAAATTAATACTCGGCTTTTCAGCAGTAATCACATGATCTAACACGCGGATACAAATCGTCTGCGAAGACCATATACAATGGCAATATCTAGTACTTGTATCACAAACGGAATCTGAATCCAAAGACAAGGTCATGAGTGGGAACTACAGTGGAAATCTTCAGTAACTGACACCTCCATTACACAACAACCCCTCATATCCAACCCACTTCTGGTCTTCTTCTATTCATATAATCTTTCATCTACCTAATAAATTTCTTCTCAACAGCCTGCTGCTTAACCCAGTATTGCCCACTTTTCACGACCAAAAAAAAAATCTTTATTGAAAGATTTGCGATTCTTTAAGTAGTCAACCAGTCAATTGGATATTAAAAATAAACATGTACTATCGACCCGGATTAACCGTTACGTTTGTTTCTTTCGTACAGACAGAAAGCACAACCTTGACACAGGATTAAAAATTCACTCACATAGAAAACGGTTGCTTCCAGGACTCACGGTACTAATTCAGTTCCCATAGTAAACCTATGCAAACATCATGATATTAAAAATTCAATAACTTAAAATTTCTGAGTGCCCATGATCAAACCTATATTTATCAGTATAGATGAAACGTGGATGTCAGCTTCTGTGTAGAGGAAAGGATATGAGCCGCGGCATTTTCAGGACCTGCATGTGTTTGAAACATGTGCTTTCAATTCCGCACCAAAGAGTCAGGTGCTAATTTTAGTAATAAGTGTTCCAAACTCAAGACTGTTAAAGGACTGGAATTCCATCAATAAAACAATGTCTCTTTTTTTCACTTGCAACTATGGTAAGCTCTCAAAAGATTCTTTTTCCTAAAACATAACTTACATTTATTAACCAATCCTGGCCAACCAAACCCATATATACTCTATTTAATGTTCACCCATTTCCAGGCTGGTTCCCATTTTTCCATACCATTAGTACTGTGTGTCCTCCAACACTCCAACACTGCCCGGTAGCTTCAGTAGACTGGCTCTTTTAAAAGCTGCCTCCTGCTATAGAAACGGCCTGTGCATACTGTTCCTGTCAATCTGAGTCCAAGTTGCACTGTGAAGCAAACATCGAATTTCAGTGTAGTGATCGTGTGTGTGTGTGTGTGTGTGTGTGGAGAGAGAGAGAGAGAGAGAGAGAGAGAGTCTAAAGTTATCATACTTTAATATATACTCTCATTAATTTAACACATTCAAATGATTTCTAACATGATGCGATCATGTTAATATCTATTTTTGCCGGGGTACAAATAGTCTACATCGTAAAACGGTGACGGTGCACGGATGTTATTTAAGTATAACCTTTTGAGCCAATCATATTTTGCCGTTGACGTGTGTGTCGCATAGTGTACATGTTTTGAAAAAGAGCGTAGTGAAGAAGACAATGTCTAATTCTCCCATGGAACAGGATTCCTAAAGTTGAATCGAGTTAATGGTAAGTAAAATCGTACTTTTGCATCTAACACTGTTCTGTAATTAAAGAAAAGATGTATCGTAGAGTCGCAAACATGGTATATGTAGCTCTTTGCACCGGTTGTCACCTGAGCGCAACATTATCCCGGCAGGCAAAATTCGCGAAATTCGCACGTTTCGGAGTCCGTAACTTCAGTTTGGTACAACGCAGAATAGTCAATATGGCTTGATGAATAGAACAATATCTCAGGAGTAAAACAAGCCATATAATATGGTCGTATGCCTTTAAAGATGGAAATAGCAGAAGGAAATCGAGGGTCATGGGTGGAAGGAAGTATTGGGAAGTTACTGACCTTGTCTCTTATACAGTATAATAGTCAGGGTCCTATGTCAGAACGGGTCATGGGGGTAATCTGAGGTATTTTTGTTACGCAGTATGATTTTTTTTTTCCTTTAATTATTGTTGTGTTTTTTTTTCTCAACATCAAGCTCGCGTCGAGCACCAGTGGGAGTGGACTGCAACTTTTGCTGCTGGGACTCTTATTATTTTCTAAAATAGGAATCCTGGACTCCTAGTTTTAAAAACCTAGCGAGACTCTGTTCAGTATTTAAATAAATAAACAAATATGCTGTGATTGTCTCTCACATACTCCTATCACAATGTAAACAATCCAGCGACGAGACCAGATATTATATTTCCGACATGTGCGTCCACAGTAGCACACGTAGTTATATGCACAACCAACCAATTATTAACTAGAGGGATGGAAAGCAAGGTGTAGAGAGCACATGTTCTTATAGTCTAAATGTTGTTGTACAACAATTTGTGACCGAGCTGAAAACATACTTTGCCTATAGAAGTGCAGCAGATCAATAAAAAAATTAAGATAATCATTTGAACATACTTGATATGAGCAATATATGGAAAATGAGCCTCGTTATCACAAGTCTACGTCACTCCGTGTAGATAATACGTTTATTAGACAACAACAATAGCGTTTTCCCAAAATACGTTTGACAAGACAAACTTTACGATATGGGTAGATATTGGTTATAAGACCATCATTTTACATTTTTCGGGGATGCAAAGAAAACCCTCGTGATGTTAGTTTTAAAACTCGCTCTTGAGAAGAAATGTAATCTTAACAAGTTACGATTATTTGTCATTTAGACCCGCGCACTATCAGAATCTTCGTATACTCAACAGGTGCGAGGCGAAGCTCTCCTGGTGTTTTAAATTTAGTGTTTAGTAAAGGTGGCTGGTGCTGTGCTCAATCGATAGTACAACATAAAATATGATGTATGCGGCCTTTAAATTATTAGTTATGACATTTTTGAGACAAACAAACGATTCAGTTATAATCTTTAATCATGACACCGCATATCAAATATTTCCTATAAACCAAGCGTCATTACGAGGCAACTTCAGTTGAAGTCAGGGCAAGCGTGGATTTATCAATATAATCTTTCTATTTATAATAATAATAATAATAATAATAATAATAATAATAATAATAATAATAATAATAATAAATGCAGATGAAACAATAAGAACAACAAAAAATACACGTGTTTAGTCCTTTTTTTATTTTACTTAAGGCATAGCATATTGGATCTTTTCCCAAAACCAAGCATCGTCATGGTTTACGTACGTATTCATCTGCATATAATCTTTCAGTTCAGGGACCAGTTTAGATTTATCAATGTCACCCAAAAGAATCATAATGATCCTATTTTTCTTTTCTGCTAGTAACCTTTGATGAGCAATCTGAAACTCGTAATGGCACCACTCACTCTCGACAAAATTATTTGATAATACCACTATTACACGCTTACTGGACTCAACGCTAGATAAAATGTTGTCTGCAATCGCTGCTCCGACCGGAAAATCCCTATAATGAACGCAGAGTCTGTAATTCATATTCTTTTCCAGAACTGGAACTAACTCATGCACTACGTAGTCGTCATCCTTACTGCTGTAGGAAACAAAAGCATCATATGGTTTGTACACATCTGCTTGGTCCTCTTCTTGATTGCAGATTCGCCAGCCGAACTTTGCGTAAATCCAAACCTTCAGAAAAGCACGGTTCCAAAAGATAACAAAAACAATAATTACTACAATCACGAGGGTCCCAAGTAAAGTCGTTAGCGTCGACACCAATGTAATGTTATCTAGTAATTCCTTTGTTTGACGCACAGTGATAGTTGGACACAAATCCGACAACAAGGTATTCGCCAGTAATATGGTGGTGTTCGAGAGTGAAGTAGTGTTTGTGGTACAGGTCAATGCAGAAAAGTCTTTGATTTTTTCAACGTTGGAAGATGTGAAATTTTCAAATTCTACTAGAAATTCACAATCACATGTCCATGGATTACCGGAAAGATTGAGCGATGATGCAAAAGACATTTCGTACAACACATCTCTGTTCACTTTGCTGAGCACGTTTCTGGACAAGTCCAGCTTGTATTTCTCAGGAAAATGACTGAACGATCCAGCTTCTATTAAAGTTATTCGGTTGTTGCCAAGTGATAATTGCTGCAGATTCTTCAGTTCAAAGAAAGTCTTTGGGGTTATTATAGACATAAAGTTTCCATTAAGATGTAGTGTTTTAAGTGATGATAATCTTGCAAATGCGTAATCATCTATAGTGTGTATATTGGAATCATTCATAGAAAGATACTCGAGGTGTGGCGTATTTGTGAAGGAATGTATTGACACTACACTGATGTTATTTCCATCTAGGTACACATGAGTTGCTGCCGGAGGTATTTCCTCTGGAACTTGATGAAACCCTTTTCCTTCACATCGGACCGAGTTCACTGATCTGTCACTGCTGTAAAAACACATGCACTTATCAGGACAGATGTGCAAACATGCACATGCATCTAAGTTACAGCACGAACAGTTCAAAATGTTACAATCACTCTCATACTGACAAAGGAAATTTTCGGTAGCAAGTTTGTACAGCATGGAAACATTTTTACCATTGAATACTGTACACGTGAGTGTAAGCAAATCTGTGATAATCATGTCATTAGCATCTGGAGAAGTCTGCCATCTTTTCATCCATCGCATATTACAATCACAGTTGAACGGATTTCCTTGTAGTTTTACAAATGGCTTTACTGAAGTAAATACTGATGATGTTTTCAGCGCAGTTTCCTGAAGAAACATTATCTTGTTATATGAAAGATCGAGAAACCGAAGATTAAGAAGGGATTCGAATGCACGACTATATACTTTTTCAATTATATTATTTGAAATCATTAAAGTTTCAATTCCTTGAAATCTGCTACAAAAATCCGAGGATATACGCAGTCTAACATTATTGTCACTCAGATCAAGCTTACGAAGACGTGGGAAATCACTGTATCGGAAAAACTTTATGTCGGATATACTATTGTTTCGTAAATTTAGTTCTATAATTGGTGTGTCTCCGAATGCATTGTACTCTACATAGTCTACTTCATTATTTGCTATGAAAAGTAGGACCAGATTTTGTAAGTTTCTGAACGTGTTTGCTCCTATAGTTCGAATTCTGTTGTTGTTCAGGTTGATTCCTCCAATGCCACTGGCACCTGCGAAAGTTGAACTATCAAGGTATTTTATGTTGTTATGTCTCAGATCCAAAACAAACAGATTCTGGAGTCCTTGAAACGATGGCAAGTTTTCTATGGCATTATACGAAAGATTGAGCACACTTAATGCGAGAAGTGGTTGAAGGCAATCTCTGTGCAAAGTACTGATCTTATTATATTGCAAATCCAGGGTATCCACTTTTGATAGTCCACTAAACGCTTCCTTACCTAATGTTTCAATTAAATTTCCAGAAATATTTAGTTTTTCAAGATTTTGTAGAGACATGAATATATTCTCAGTTAAAGTCGTGATGAAGTTGTTAGAAATATCAAAATATTCCAACAGAGACAATAGGTTGAGGGACGACATCTCTATGTTTTCAATATAGTTGTTTTTCAGAACCAGCTCTTGTAAGTTTTGAAGATTTCTTATCTCATTAAAAATGGACACATTTAGTGACAAATCAGATAAGTGGAGAACTGTTAAGCTTCGTAGATGGCTCAGTAATCCAGAAGGAAAATTTGACAGTCTGTTCCTCGCCAAGCTCAACACCTTTAAATCATTCACGTCCTGGAATATGTATCTGGAAAATGATGTAATGAGATTATTTTCGATGTCCAACCATGACAACGAATATAATCCCCTGAAGGAATACTCTGAAATCTGTTCTATTTTGTTATCGCTGGCAGAGAAATGTAGAAGATTATCTGAAATTTCAGAAATATTTATAGCTATTTTCAGAAGATTATTTTTGCACAAAGCAATTACTTGTAAGTTCTTAAAAGTGGTATTGCATACAAGACCAGTTTCATCTAATGTTCCGATATTGTTGTCAGTGAAATTGACCAACCGCAGACTTTGCAGATGGCACAAAGATGGTGCAGACGACATTTCACTATGTACAACTGATACGTCCTCGAGGAATGGTAGGTTATCAAATGCAGCCGTGTGGAAGGTTACATTTGTAGCATTGCTTATGTAAAGTTCTCTCAGAGCTGTCATGCCACAGAACGCTTTCTCCGGCACATAATTAAAATGACAGTTTAAAATAGTGAGGGCAATGAATGAATGAAGTCCTTTGAACATAAAGGGATAAAGCTTACTGTTCATAAATGTAAGAGGATCGCAACGAAGGGTTAGGGCACTGGGAAATGTAGTTTTGTTGAAGACGCTGAAATCAGTCCCATTATCGATGTGCTGAATAGCACAGAGGACATTTACGTAGCGACTGGGGTTTTCGAGTAGCCAACAATCACACTCTTTGGGGCAAACGTAGTTATGTGGTTCATTTTCATTTTGAATCGTCCTAGTTGATTCTTGCATGATTGATGGGTTTGGTATGATCGTACTTTGTAAGGGAAATAGAGACGGTGGTTCTGTTTTGAATCTTGGATTTGACAAAATCCCATGTGTAGCTTCCACTGCACTGTCGGTTGTGTTCGTTTCTAATACAGGGAATACCATATTGGTTGTAACCTGTGCAGTTTGAGAGCATTGGATGGATGCTGTTGCAACGCCTGTATTAGAAAGTCTATCTGTAACCGTTGTTCCTGTGACGCTGTTTGATGTAGACGAAGCTGGAAGACTTTCGTGATTTCCAGTAGATAATACAACCATTGTAGACACAATTGCACACATGCAAATTAATTTTACTGACGCCATGGACGAATTCATCATGAGGGCAACTGCGCCTATGTGCCTGTAAAGAATATAAATTTATCTATAAATTCTTCGTTATTCCATTATATCATATAATATATCCACACACAATGACCAAGGCATTGTAACATGCATCCATGTTGGTTTAAATCACATAATGGAACTCAGAATACTGAAAGTTATTAGTGTAAGTGTATGTTACAGAGTTTCTAAGAATCATTTATATTTCTATAACCGTTTACAATTATAATAGCTGAACATCATATTTTACAAGCTGCATGAAGTCATGCAGGTTCAAAATCGATAACTGTTTGTATGTATGAAAAATGACAATTCCTTCATCCCTTTTTATAAGTTATGGCATACTGGATCGTATGTATAAATAATATAAACTCCCCTCCTTGTTTGCGTTTTGGTGTATTTGTATTAAAAAATAAAGACCATATCTCCTTCCTTAATATAAGTTGAAGGTATGTTTTTGGTTTGTTTTTCTGTGGGGGGTCTTTTTTACAGCACCTGGCGGCTATGACAATTTGACGGAGGAAGAACCTGGTTAAAATCCCGGGAAGAACCACCGACCCACCCAAAGTTAATGAAAAACCTTTCTCACATACCCATGTTGGCCGAGCCTTACACTCGTAACCGCGCGGAGAAAGGTGAGACGTGTAAGTGATCTGTAAAGATAAGCGCCTTCGACCACTTTTTATCTGGGGCCCATGATTGTATGTTTGATGATCATCAGTACACGTATATGAACTACTTCCTCATTT
The DNA here is from genome assembly GCA_016617855.1 of Megalonaias nervosa. Classification (NCBI taxonomy): domain Eukaryota; kingdom Metazoa; phylum Mollusca; class Bivalvia; order Unionida; family Unionidae; genus Megalonaias; species Megalonaias nervosa. Next base: position 7,748 of record JAECUM010043688.1, read on the forward strand.
TGCATGTGATTTTGGCGTGTTTGTATGAAAATATAGTTTTGTCCTACCTTTCCCTTTTGCATGCTTTGTTGTATACTGGATAGCAAGTATAAATATATAAGCTCCCTCTGTATAGGTGATAGTAATTTGGATAGTAACTGTAGATATATGATCTAGTCTGTCCATACTTATCCTTCCTCCCGATGTTATTCCTTTAACACTGAGTCATTTTCTGCAGTTGAATATTGTTTATTTGTCGTGACAAAAGTGGGTCTTTCATATTGTTGATCTGCTACAAATAGGGCTGTAAAAGAATACCGTTTATGGTTCGAGTAATAGCGATAATCGGTTAGAAGCAAGTAAAAAAAAAAAATGTTTGTGAATAAAATATCTTACTCCCAGCCCTTCCTTCAAATCAAGCCTTAGACATGAATTGAAACAGTATAATACCTCTGTTGCCCGGGTTGCAGCCAAATGCAATACATGTAACGTCATATGCTATTCAATGAACTGTTTTCTTCCTTTGACAGTTGCTGAATCATACTGGTTTTACGTCAAAATCATTTGAAAGCAGGCAGTACACAAGTTTTACATTTTGCATTTGGGTTATCTTGACAATTGGCCTGATTGGTACTGATTTCTGCATGAAACGGCGGAAAACATTACAAAATAATTAAAGGCAGAACGCGTACCTAGAGTTCGTACAAAACTAAGCGAGAAAAATCTTTGCGTCAGCAAGAGTAACATGTGTGTGTGATTTGGATTTGTGTCGTAGCTTTAACACGATTTTAGTCATATTGCTACAATGTTTGTAGTGTGACAGTTTATAGTGATGTCCAGCACTGGGGCATCATGCCGCAGACATGTAGCATGGTGTCACATCTAAGCCGAAAAATCATTCCCTCTCCCGTGATGATAATAGTTTTCGGTTTAGGAGATGATATCACCTATTCATTCAAACATGCAAAAATCTGCAGCCAGTTTTGGCTGCACACATCGGTGTACATTTGTTTACACTTATCGGTATTTCTCGCGGTTGTGGGGCTACCGTCGTCTGAAGGGTTCTTCTGGTGATGTATACGTTATATTTCCGGAGCAAATCCCGTATTTGGTAACTTGCAAATCCACTTGGAATATCACAACCATCTGTCCAGTCGCCATTTTGAATTTCGCGCTAGATAAGGCTGTTACCAATTACCGATATGTATCAAAAGTGTACGCAGGTTTGTTCCGGAAAGATTTGCATGCAGCAAAATTACACATTTTAATGAACAGGTGACATCAGACCCACATATCGTCCATCAGTATCAACACAGATTTGGGGCTGTTGATTTATCGGACTATGTCTCACCCAGTTACATTATCCTGACACCAGGCCGACCAGTCCTAATACTAACCTCTTAATACTGAGCGCCTAGCGAGGCATCTGTTAGTACCATTTTAATAAATCTTTGGTATGACTCGGCCGGGGTTCGAACCTACGACCTCCCGCATCCAAGGTGGACGCTCGAGCCACAGAGTAACATGTAAGTTTCACTTGATTTTAAAAACTGAAAGCTTTCATTGTGTTATCATTCTTGTCAGGTCAAACTCGGTACAAGAAGCGATTCTAATGTGATTGCCCTGTTCCTGCTCGGTTAATGCAATCTAGTAGCCTGCTAAGGAATTTACTAAACGTTTCAGCCCTAGCTTCAGTGTATGAGTTATTCCCATCTAAGGACGATTATTTACTTTAGAACATCTGGCGCCATTCACCCGTTGTGTCGTCTGTCATGATCAAATTCCTATTTTCCTATATGGTGCCAACCTAATATTGAATTCCTTTTCTCCTTGTATTGCCTCCCTTGTGTTTCACATAGTCCTTACAATGCTATTTGTCATGAAAATTCAATTTGCCGAACAATGACTTTCTAATAGGACCGCCTCCCCAAAGAGCGACTGTTGTTTCCATAGAGGGCAGTCTTAGTATTCATACATCCACCCACCCCAGGTGCAATTTCCTTAATGTAAAATTCCCAATCCTACGATAATATATTCCCCCGTAATGCACCCGCATACGCTGCTTGCGCCAATCGGTTTAGAGCGTGGACTTCACTTTTTCTTTTCCCAAATAACTACATTTATTTTTAAATGTTTTTCAAAATCTCCATTGGAATATTTAAGAGTTACTAACATTAAGTCGTATAGTATGTAAATACAAAGAGCCTAGGAAGCGATGACGGCATTTTTGGTGGTTTCCAGTGCAAAAGGAATTGGAAGTGTGACTATGTAACTATATATATATATATATATATATATATATATATATATATATATATATATATATATATATATATATATATATATATATATATATAGAGTACTGACATATATGTCTTAAAAGTAGGTTTTTCTAAATTATTACATATTTGTCGAAGCACAGACTGGTCGTTTAAAATTTTTAAAGCTCAGTGGTGATGCTATTTTGGTCACTTTCAACATGTATAAAATGAATTAAAACTTGTCATAGAGTGGCAACAGGAAAAGGACATCAATTTACAAAATAATAAATTGCCTATAATAAATATTTGAGGATCAGTGCCTTCCCAACATGTGTTTAAATTTGAAACTAGCAATGTGTGCTTTAGACATGTAAGAGTTTCCACAAATCTACTTCAATGTCAAAGTAGATTAGATATGGTAAAATAACAATTCTGGACAAAATTTCGAATCTCAAGTGATGTTACCTTTGATACATCTGTTGTGTGAGAGCCTGCAAACACGCTCTATATACTGTCTTTCTCAAAATAAAATTCAAAATCAAAATCTTTAAGTTGCATTTTTCGAGCATCTATGGGCAACAACAGAAATCTGTGTTTCAGGTTCCTCAATCAATATTTACTTGTGGCGTTCTCGACGCAATAGTCTAATAGTTTCACATACAGGCACTAACGGATAATATCCTGGTTATTATGCAGTGTTTACTCCACATGACCTACACATACTTCTCGTTAATTAGTCAATCTTAAAGTCAGTTGACTCGCTTGCCGAAGGGTCAGTTTGATTAAAATCCGATCTCCACAGGCCGAAGATTAGCTTTAGAGTTCTGACTTAATTAGACTGGCCGATGGGACAAATAACCGTCCATCTTTTGTTAGGATCGGCTTATAAATACGATGTACAAGATGCGTCTCATTGAGGTGTTGTTTAGTTAATTTAGTCATATTCTCTATTTAGTACAGACTTTTATCAAAGCCTGCTCCGTGTAAATAGAGATCATTAATTCTCTGAAAATATCTTTAAAAGCTGACCCATCGGCTTTTCTTTAACACGGTTGAAAAATCAAAGATTTTTTTTCCTGGAAACATTTGCAGACATATATCAGTAGCACTAGTTATTATAAACCGAAGCATTAGTTAAAATTGGGAGCTCACACCATCCACCACCCTTAAACGAGTCCAATGAGAAGTGTGAGTTGGATCTGTGAAGTCATATGTAACAATAAATAGGCTTACATTGGATGCATACTGCCCATGAGCTGATTCAGTCTTCAAAGCTGGGGTTATGCGCTAAGGAATCTTACTCTACATGCCTAAACCGAATAGGAAGACAATACACTTATGGGCGGGTATACGAGGGCTTCAACGTCATCCGAATCCACTCAAACTGCGCCATTAACTAAGAAAAGACTAGTTTAAGTAATGTGTGTGTGTGTGTGTGTGTGTTCTGTTTTGTTTTCGGGTTTTTTTCCTCGCATTGTTCTACTTACGAGGTTCCACGAGATTTTAAAGCAGGTATACAATTCAGGTACAGAAAACGCCTTTATTCAGTAGCAAATATGCATTAGCGTGTAGAAATTTCCATTCATGTAAAATACCGTAGCTACTGTTCTAAGACAATATGCTGAGTTTTTGCACTGCTATCTGAAATTTGTCATGCTTATCAAAAATTGGTTTATCGTAAAACTGTGAAAATGTCTTTAGTTGAGCATCCAATTATTAGTAGAATATCTTCTATTGGTACAACATTACTACTAGCCTTAGACACTTCTGAATCTCTTGTACCCTTTGGTGCTTAGAGTTTACAATATTGCTCGTGTCGTAACAATGCTCAACCATCTACTAACATTGTTCGATGTTATAGCTTTACATAACTGATGGATAACTCTGTATTCTCCTTACGAATCAATGATGTTTTTTAAATAAAATATTAGTCTTAGATTGGAAATGCTTTTAGGGAGCCTTAAAGTAGAGGATGTGCTAATACAGTGACGCCGTCTGTTACTGTGTATAGAGTTGAAAGCCTGCTTCTCTAGGAATTGATAGCACTACACCCTAAACCAGTCTCAAAACTGTCTAATCACACCCCAAAACTGTCTGAAACCGTTGGGCCATGAAACCTTGCATTTTGTGCTGAAATCTGGCTGAAGTGAAGAAACCTCTTGTCACAGTGTAGTATCCATCTATGCACGAATGTTAAATATTGTCTTTTGGTTCCTGTCTACAAGAAGCATAAATGATGTCGGAGCTTTCTTAGCAACTTGTCAGGTTCTAATAGCTTGCCTGATAATTGACTTATTATCAGTACTAACATCTCTTTAGAGCGGATGGATTTTGCTTATACATTATAGTATTAGGAGTGTTTTTCTCTTTGAAATAATAACTAGAACATCTGTCAGGCCATATATGTGTGTCTGTGTGTAACTCGACCTATCCTATTTTGATGACTCTTAGCCTGTAACTTTGTATCACATGCAAAGAATTTAGCAAAGTAACAAAAATGATGTACCGATCGTACAGAATCGTATACCATCTTTGTGAAAACGACAACGGTGTCAACGTCACCATTTTCCAAATGTAGACTCTCGATTCCTGGTGGTATATCTTACCATAAGGCTGCAAAGAGGACCGCGAGAAAAACTGAAACAAATCTCCCGAAGAAAGCTATTACAAACGATGCATGTGGGACTAGTTTCCAGGTGGCAAACATATGTAACTACTTATTTACCCTAGAAGGAAACAAAGAGGTAAAAACTTGCCCATAAGTTTTTGAATATATCTGTATCTACCTCCCATTCAGATTGTTCACTGAATTGTCTGGAACGAACATCGATATTATTTCGAGTAAGTACATGCTCTACTAAGAACCGAATTCCCCATGCTTTCCACCGTTCCCAAATTGTTTTGGCTAATTCATCCATTACGTTCAAATGATTTTATGCTACCCAAGTCATTATAGAAATATAAAACACAGGTGTTGACGCAACATTCTGACATGTTTCTGGGCAACATTCCTCACAAAACGATTTTATATCAATGATGGGATACAGGGATGTTTCTCCTGTTTTTCCGATTTGGTCCATCCACCACCTATTTTCTTGGTCTAAACAAACTCTTTCCGCAACGAAAGGAAGACTAGTCAGAAAAAATAACAATATCATGGCTGCCATATGTAATCTTCTTATTTATTTTTCAACGTCTCGAATCCACAAATGAAGATCTGATTCCACAGAAATGATCATTCTCATTGTTCCATCAAATGTTCCTTCTGGCTTTTAAAGCGCCCTTATCGTCCTCTTTCAAAACGTCTTTAATAAAAGTGACCCCTTCTCTATTGCTGAGAAAGGGAAGACCAGCAGTTAGATAACTTGTGGTACATTTCTGATTGATGTTAAATGTTTATCACATAACAACTCGCATTTCTGTCTGAAATGATCTAATTTCCCTTCTGGTAAGACTACTATCGTATTTAAAGTATCTATCAAATTGTCTAATAGTTCTTGTTGATATGTTGGAGTAAATCCTGATTTGTCAGCATGAGATAAGAATCTTAAAGTGGGTACAAATTCCACAAGAACATTCACATTTTGTATACAATTCTCTCTTTTTTTCTAACCACGACTGAACCACACCACAATGATGTGACTAAAGTGGTGTATACTAGTTTGAGCAACTTTATGAATTCCCGGGACACAAGTAATCCCATTTAGTAAGCAGAGATATTGGAAAAAATCTCCCCTCTATTCAGATCTCAAATATTTTTATTCTCTTCATTTATTGATCCATGCCTAAACAAAACAGATGACATTAAGCAGTTTGGAGTAAAATGTTTTAGATCAGTTTCTGAAGTGTCCGTTTTAAAATGGTGATGTTTCTTTTATTCATTCTAATATTTCAAATTAAAGAATGACTCTAAATTCTCCATTTTATGTCTGACAAATACAGGTAAAACCCGTTATAACGCGATTCCGCTTATAACGCGATGGCAGCATGGCTACCATTTTTTTAATTTAAGGTGACCTCTTTTTTTAACATCCTAAATACATGATTTCAGAAAAGCCGATTATTCGTGACCCTAGCAGATTTTTAATCTCAGCACTGCATTTAATGTTGCCTTAACTTCGCCGTGCCACGTTTCAAAACTGAACTATATTTGATGTCTGATGAAACCCGGCGAACACAACAAACGATATATGATCAGGAGGTTAAATAAAACTGATGACATTGAAATTTCAGTGCACATTTTGTAAGGGGATGATTTTTTAAAATTTTTAACGCGATCCCGCTTATATCGCGATGTTATTCTTTGGATCCGAGCATCGCATTATAACGGGTTTTACCTTTATCAGTTAAATGAATAGTACTTCTACCGCTTCAGATTGTTTGATAACTCCTAATTGTACAGTGTATTTCTTCATAAATAATGGACATTTCAATCTGACGAAGGTTATCTGACTTTTCAATATTTTCTTTGAACAGGTGGAATACCATTTTTAAAATTATAATTGAGAATTTGAGTAGCACATGAAACTTTCTCTTATGTTATTTCTTTCCATGATTTTATCAACTGCATAAAATCACCTGCCTGAAAAATAACCTTGTTTTGTCTGTTTATACCTGATATTTTTGTGCCGGCATTGAGATTGTTTGATGTGCTGGCTTCAAACTTTAGCTGTGACTGATAAGCCCTCCATGAGATCCCTCTGTGAGAGGCTCTAAAACCCATACAGGACCTTTTCTGCCGCGGGAATATGGTTCACCTCTGCTTCTGCTTCTGTATAAGGTTTGTATTTTTTTATTTTTTATTTTTTTTCACGCCATTTTCCAGCACATGGTAGGCTATACATATCTGACAGAATAACAGATGGAGGATGAACCCATTAAAAAAAATACGGGAAGAATCATCGCCCCACTTGAAGATACTGGCAACCTTTCTCATATATCTATATGTTCCCAGCCCAAGGACAGAGTTGAGATGGCAGTGATAGTTAAAGGCATGTGCCTCAGACCAGTCGGCCAACTGGGGCCCCGATCCTCTGTAAATAATCCCTCATGCAATACCAGACATTATACTTTATCCAGTAGATTCACTTATTCAATTTATGTTTTGGAAATCTTTCATACGTTTACAGATATCATCACCACACAGAGTGTTGTGCATGGCCTACCAGTGGACGCAAGGTGTACATATTCTTCCCTGTACCTTGTTTCTGCTCATCTCTACGCCTCAGACATAAACTCATTACAACTCTCTAACTGTTCAAAGATGTTCAAAGATGTACGGAAATCACTGGTGTGCAGAGTCGGATTTGAGCCCTCCTCCACCCCCAACCCTTCCAACAAACAATAGCAAGAGCACACCAAAGAATAAACAGTGCGTGAAGCGTAGTTCTTGATTCAAACCTAATATATAGGAGTGAGGGTGAAGGGTACTACCCAGTGGTGTATGGCTAAATAAAGAAGTGAGAGAACACAATAAAGAAGTGAGGGAACGGATGTTAATCAGATGCAGGAGGAGGTGGGGGGTGGGGGTGGGGGCGACAAAGTCACACGTAAAAGAGTAGGGAAACGCGTACAAAAAGTAAGGGAACACTGTTCCCACAGCACTACATCCCTGGTACAACAACCATAAATGGTAATACAGACGTTCTACAGTTATGATTAGGAGTTCAGGATCTGAAACAGGCTTATATTTTGCATCCCAAATTATAGATACAGGTTAGTTATCCTGCGTCTGGAACGGGGTAACATTTTTAGTAGAGAGTCTTTTCAGTATACAGAAAACATTTATCTTCACCAGACAAATTAAGATTCCACGTCGGTTCAAAAGGTAAACTCCATTTGGAAACTGTAGTTACATAACTGAAACTGATGCTTAACAAATGGAATAAATGTGCAGTGAAACTTTACTTAGCGGACACATTTGATATATAAGACCTGCTAATAATCGACAGCATTTATGCACTCATATCAATAACTACTAGTTTCACCAATACATAATTGTCGTCTGTTGAAACATGACAGAATTGTATCAACCTTTGCCTTCGCTCCGATGGCCTAGTGGTTAGAGCGTCCGCCTCGGATGCGGGAGGTCGCGGGTTCTAACCCCTGCCGAGTCATACCAAAGACTTTAAAAATGGTACTAACAGCTGCCTCGCTTGGCACTCAGCATTAAGAGGTTAGTGTTTGAACTGGTCGGCCTGGTGTCAGGATACTGTGACTGGGTGGGACATTATGCCACATGTCTGCGGCATGATGCCCCAGTGCTAGACATCACTATAAACTGTCACACTGCAGAGATCGTAGCGATATAACTGAAAAATTGTTAAAGCTACGTAAAAAATCTAAATCACACACACACACACACACACACACACACACACACACACACACACACACACACCTTTGCAAGGTCGGATTAAGGGGGCGGGAGACCCTGGAGCAATTTAAATTGCACCCTCTCACAGCAAAAATGAACAAATCAAACAATGCAATACAACTCGACGGTGATGCCATCTCCGCCCCCCCCCCTTGCGGGGGAAGAGGAGCAACTGCTCCATTTCCTCCACATTTGTGTATCATTTAAATAGAGATTTTTGCTGAATAGTATTTTGAGAAATTACTTACATTCAATTATTCCTTTGACTCAACCAAGCCGCTGTCTCTGCTCTCTTCTTAATGAACGACTTGATTTTCGGCACACAAAGACTTATAAGGTCAGTACGTAAACATCCTTTGTCGACACAAACAAGGTAATTTAATACTGCAGTGCACTATATGGGTTTGTTATGCACATTTTTTCGGGGGCATTGATAAGGGGGACTTGATAAATAAATGCTAAAACCAAGGAACAGGTGGTTGTTTACAATGCGAGCGCGCACATGTGCTTGTGTGAATAAGAATCAGTAATACAACGGTATGATACTTTACCCTGTACAGTACGATAAATACTATACACTGACTAAACAAGTTATATTTCCAAAAGAGACAAATGCGGGATAGACAAAAGAATGTTTTTAGAAAAATGGCACTATCAGGATTGCGCGTTTTGGTGTAATAATACATACCTGAGTTAACTATTCCCAACAAAAGA